>LRSR01001623.1:0-10539 GCA_001579985.1 Hypsibius dujardini | reverse complement strand
GCCGCTCAAGTTCCACGCGACGGACGTCGCCACAGCGGACCGACCGTCGCCGCCGGCCGCCGACACCCGCTTCTCCAAGTTCATGCGGCCCAAGTCGTATCATGTCGACCAGGAGACGCCGGATCGTCGGAGGATCTTTCCGCGGTTGCCGGACTCCCCCGGTGGCGGAGGGAGCACCGGAATGCGCGGGTACAGTGGCGCGTGTACGACGCCGATGCCGGTGACGCCGCCGCCCGTCCCCGTGGAGGAGCCTTCCTCTGCGGCGAATGCCAACCGGCGGTTCCTCTTCCCGGTGCCGTCGTTGAAGGTGGTGCACTCCGAGTCCGATCTGCTGAAGAGGTCCACCCTGGCGGGAGGGACAGACGGCGGCCGGAATACTTCCGCCTTACCCGCGCCGGCTGAGTTGCTGCCGGCGAGCTCGAACTCCTCACTGCTCGTGGGTGCGGAGACCAAGTCCTCGCGGCGCTGGTCCATCAGCGGACGACGTGACGCCAAACCGCCGCCCGCCTCGACGACGCCTGCCGCACTGCCGCCGAAGGATCGATTCAGCGCGAGTTTTCGCAGTAAAAAGAGCTGATTCTTATTTTTTGTTCTCTCTTGTTCGCGCTCTTGTGAAGGTTTCATGGCATGATGATTCGGACAGTCCAAAGGTTGCACGAGGGTGTGACACACTCACAGACACACACTGGCGTCTCAGTTTTCTTTTTGCATGGGATGAAGTTTTCGTCTCAGATGAGAGTGGTTTTTTACAAGTCTTTCACGCCCCCTTTTTTTGTTTTGTTTTGTTCGATTTTCAAAAGAGGCAAAACGGAGGAAACGAATCTTTACGCGTCTTATTACGACTGTCTGTGGGGAAATGCTGCTGCAAGTGACAATCGCATCTCTGTCTCTTTTCGTTCCTTTTCGAGTCTCCACTCTGCGTTGTGCGCGTATGTTTGTACCAACAAAAGTGAAGAAGAACACAGTTGAAGTCAACACGCCCGTTTAATCTCGTCGCTTAAGAAGCACCAACACAGTTTCAACCCTTGCAGATAAAAAGTGACCGCGACAAGTTATCAAAGACTTATTACTGTGTTTTCGCGTTAGACAGGGACAGTCGTACTGGAGTCGACCGTGTGCTCGGCTGTGTGCACCGTACACACAGCACAAGCTCCGCGTGGCCGATTAAACGTTCCACAGCTCGTACGCTGTCCCTGTCTAACGCGAAAATACAGTACTAGTCGCAGCTAGTTAACCGTGTCGAGATTACTGTGCCGTGGAATAGTGGCGCTACCTGTGACCGAAGCCGGTAGTGGCGCCACCTGGGACCGAAGCTGGTAGTGGCGCCACCTGGGACCGAAGCCGGTAGTGACGCCACCTGGGACTGAAGCCGGTAGTGGCGCCACCTGGGACCGAAGCCGGTAGTGGCGCCTCCATGTGACGTGCCATGTCGCTTGATTGATTGATTATTTGAATGAGTGTGCATTTCTACGTTGCGCAATGCACGCAGCTGCAACCAAGCAGGGCAATAAAAATTAATAAATCCAGAGAGCACCGTTTTTCGGCAATTCTTTTTCGTTTTAGTAAAGCGTTTTAGTATTTTCCGGTTTGCGGGTTTTCTTCCTGAAATTCGGTGGCCATATTATTGCACGGAAAATTTGCACCTCCCAATGGAGTCTCGAATATTCCGCGCGCAACGATCCCTGGGCTACGTCTGTAACGATATTCCCCTTCAGACGCGCTACATCGGCAAACACCGGTAAGTGGTTGTTTACAGCCATATGTTATGAACGGCAGTCAATTGGGTGGTCCATGTGGTAATTCTCTGGAGCGGTTACTTTTTCCGGCCAAATACTGCAATAGGCTGTCGATTGATTGATGGATTGGCCGATTCACTTGATTGATTACTTTTCGGCCCAAATACTGCAATAGGTTGTCGATTGATTGATGGATTGGCCGATTCACTTGATTGATTACTTTTTCGGGCCAAATACTGCAATAGGTTGTCGATTGATTGATGGATTGACTGATTCACTTGATTGATTACTTTTTCGGGCCAAATACTGCAATAGGCTGTTGATTGATTGATGGATTGACTGATTTTCTTGATTGATTACTTTTCGGGCCAAATACTGCAATAGGCTGTCGATTGATTGATGGATTGGTCGACTCACTTGATTGATTACTTTTTCGGCCCATTTACTCCATTCGCTTATTGGTTGATTGATGAGTTGTTTGAGTCGTTTTGATGTTTTTTCCCCCAGGGACACTTTCATCATTACCGTCGTGGGTCGCCGCTTCTATACCTACTCCGTAAGTCGTCCTTTTCCTCGGCCATTGGACCCACACTTGTAAGCAAGTCTCGTTTGTTTAGGCGACCAAGCTGCACCTCTACAGCATCAGCGAGTTCCATCCGTCGGACATAAAATGCCTCAGTGTGGACAACAAATACGTCTACACGGCGTGCCGGGAGGACGTCCGCATCTTTCGCCGCGGTGTCGAGGCCGATTTCGTCCATCCCATTGCGAATGTACGCTTGCTGATGCCGTTCGGGAGCCATGTCGTGGCGGTGGCGGGCAATGATTTGATTGTTTTCGAGCTGGAATCGGGAGGTGAGTTACCGTGAGAATTATCGTTTGATGCACTACAATCAATCAATCAATCAATCAATCACGCACTACAATCAATCATGCACTGCAATCAAGCAATCAACCACGCACTACAATCAAGCAATCAACCATGCACTACAATCAATCAATCAATCAATCAATCACGCATTACAATCAAACAATCAACCACCCACTACAATCAATCACTACTGCAGTTGTTTCGTGAGTCATGATCTGGTCAGAGGGCACAGTGATGTAATTTGTTGATTGATCGATTGGCAGAAGATTTTATCCTGTATTTGACTACAAGCTTCATTGTTTGTTGTATTGCAGAACGCCACTTGGAGATCCCCATCAGCGAAGCGTCCTTCAAAATATCCTGCATCACCCATCCGGTTTCGTACATGAACAAAATCCTCCTCGGCAGCGAGCAAGGTCCGCTCCATCTGTGGAACATCAACGACGGCCAGAAAAAGTACGAATTTGCCGGTTGGCGACAGTCGGTGACTTGCCTTCAGCAGCACACTGGCATTAGTCCTCTGGATATCGTCGCGATTGGTCTGATCAATGGCGATATTATGATTCACAATATTAAAACCGATCAGACGCTTCAACGGTTTCATCAGGACTGGGGAACAGTCACCGGCATCACATTTCGCACAGGTAGGTTAAGGTGTTTGCTAAGCTGCCTCTGTACTGTCTGTCTGTCTGTCTGTCTGTCTGTCTGTCTGTCTGTCTGTATGTTTGTCTGTTTGTCTGTCTGTCTGCCTGTCTGTCTGTCTGTCTGTATGTTTGTCTCTCTGTCTGTCTGTCTGTCTGTTTGTCTGTTTGTATGTCTGTCTGTCTGTCTGACTGCCCGCCTGCGTTTTGGCTCTCTGCCTGCTTGTTTATTTTTCTGCCTGTCTGTCTGCCTGTCTGTCTGTCTCCCTGTGTGCCTATCTGTCTGTCTGCCTGTCTGCTTTTTTGCCCTCGTGCTACTGTGTCTGCGTGCCTAGTCTTCCGTCCGTTCTTCTGACGGTCTATCTGTGTAACTGTCTGTCTAGCAGTACCGAGTTTTTTCTGTCATAGATATGCCCGACCTGATGATCACAGCCAGCCAGCTGGGCCACCTGGCTATCTGGAATCTCGACACCGAACGCCTCGTCACCCAGAAGGAAAACGTTCACGCCCTCTCCATCACCGGCCTGAAATGCTTTCCCTTCCAGCCGATTTTTGCCACCTCCTCACCCGACAATTCCATCCGTGTCTGGATCATGGACGACGAAGTGAACGGAGCGCGGCTCCTCATGTTCAAAGAGGGCCATCAAGCCCCACCCACCCGCATTCGCTTCTACGGCGACGAAGGTAACAACATCCTCAGCGCGGGAAACGACTCCTGTTTGCGATCTTTCTCCCTGGAAGCGGAGTTACTGAGCTTCAGCCTAGGCAAAGCGTCGTTCAACCGGAAACTAGCTAAGAAGACCGGCGTCAGCCGCGATCAGAGTGTGATGCCGCCGATTGTGGAATTTGCCGCGGAGTCTGTGCGGGAGGGTGGATGGGAGAGCGAGGGCGTACACGGCAAGGAGAAGGCGAATATCGTGGCCATTCATAGTGGTGTGCGGCAAGTGTCGGTGTGGAGTTACGGGAGAAGGACCAAGTGCTCGTTCAGACTGCTGCATGAGCGGTTCGCTAAGCACACCACTGTGCACCCAACAGTAAGAGCGGTATAAGACGAACAGAGCAAGATAAGGTAGACAAAGGCAGACGAAATGGCGTATCGCGTATGTGAGAAAGCAGCTAGACAGACAGTGAGACAGACAGACAGACAGACAGAAGACAGACAGACAGACAGACAGGCAGGCAGACAGAAATCTTTTCTAACTGCGGCAGTAACAAGGTATGTCTGCAGAGTGTCGCGGTCACTGTTTGCGGAAATTTCTGCATCATCGGCTACAACACTGGACATGTGGATCGATTCAACCTTCAGTCTGCGATTCACCGGACTGCCTATGGCGAACCTAAAGGTTGGTGATGCCATGTTCAGACCAACGATTTTCTCTTATTTTCTTACGTTTTTTTGTAGCGCACCTGACTTCTGTCGCTGCCGTCGCGTCAGACAGTTTGAACGAGCAGGTCTTCTCCGCTGCCGGGACAGACGTAAACTTCTGGAACTTCAAGTCTGGGAAGCTCGTTGGAAGCTTGAAAACGGCAAGCGCGGTCACCGCAATGCAGACTTTTCGTGACAAGTAAGTTGCTTATGGGGCAGGGTGGCCATTACATCTGCTCATTTTATTGGATTGAAGATTTCTAATTTGAAGATTTTGAAATTTTAAGTGGTGGGTTTTTCAGTTCGATCGCAGCTGTCGCGCTGAACGACTGCTCAATCGAGATTGTCGACATGGACATCAGACGCATCACGAGAACATTCTCCGGCCACAAGGACACCATCACAGACATGGCGTTCAGTCCGGATTCCCGGTGGCTCGTGTCGGCTTCCCGCGATTGCTCCATTCGCGTGTGGGATCTCAGCTCGGCCAGGTGAGTCTCTGATCGATGGACCCGATTACACCCGATCGATGTTTGCCCCTCTTCTCTAATGCAAGAGAGTTTTCGTGTTTCAGTCTCGTCGACTGCTTCCAGACGTTGTCACCCTGTGTGAGCTTGACATTCTCACCCACCGGCGAATACCTGGCGTCTGCGCATCAACACGACCTGGGCATCTTCCTGTGGACGAACAAGACGGTGTATTGCCCCATCACGCTGACGTCGATGCCGTTTGACGCGGTGCCGGAAGTGCTGACGTTGCCGGGGACCGCTCCCACTGGTGGTGCGTTTGTTCACTTCACTGTCCATGTCGAAGTTTCGACAGTTTGCACTTTTGGTTTGATGAGAGACTTTTCTGCGTCCTTAGAAGAACTTTTCCCCGCGGACGCCGACGAAGAAATGCCCATCGACGCCGGGTATACGTCGCCCGACCAACTGGCCCAGCACCTGTTGACTCTTTCGCTCCTACCGGAATACCGATGGAAACACCTAGCGAAGCAGGACTTGATCCGTGAGCGGAACAAACCCAAAGAAGCCCTGAAAGTGCCGGAAAAAGCGCCCTTCTTCCTGCCCACCATCCCGGGGCTGGAGCCGAAGTTCGACACCAGCGCTAAAGATGCGGCCGGCAATGCTTCAACGGGTGTGAAATCTGTCGCTCGTTTGATCGGTGGGAGTTCTCCTTTCCGCGAAGCCCTGGAAACGAGGGAAGTAACGCCGGAAGCGGTGAGGAGGCCGTTTGAGCTGCTGGCGGCGCTTTCACCGTCGCAGATTGAATCGGAGATTCGGCTGTTGTCGCCGGACGCCGGCGGCTCCGTGGCGGCGATGAAGGCCTTCCTGCGGTTGGCCGCCGGCGCGATCGCCGACGGCCGGCATCAGGAGCTGGGGCAGTCGTATGTGGAACTCTTCCTGAAGCTGCACATTGCCGCCATGGAGAGCGAACTGGTGGATGAGGAGTTTGCAGAGCTGTTGGGACGGTTGCGGCAGACGGTGGAGGGTGTCGCGCGACGCGTGGAGGACCTGCTGGATGAATCCTTGAACGTGGTGCTCTTCTTGAAGCATGTTGCGCTGTGAGAATGAGCTGTTGCAGTTTGGGCCATTCATACCGTCGCGTTTCGTTATGGTCAGTCGTTGGATGGGAAGAAATGAAATGCTGATGAGAATTATACTCTGCTTTTTGTTGCCGTAAACAAGGCCGAAAAACCGTCTGGGAAGGAGGGGGGGGGGGGAATTCAGCAGACAGTCAGTTCACACATTCCCCCACAAAAGATGTCTCCCGACGATTCCGCATTACAGTTAGAAAAAAGGGGCTTTGAGAAGCAAAATTGCACACAGACATGGCACACAGACATTGCAGCAAGTCATCAACAAAATCGGTCGCCTTGGGTAAAAAATCCCTCTGTCACGACTCAGGACTCAGGACTCCATGTCAACAAAGTCCGACTCCTCATCCAGCACTGCCGCCGCGGGAACTGGAGATGCCGGAGTGTCGGGAATCGGTCCACCCGTGTTGGCGGCCGACGCCAACGTGAGCTGCCCGGCATCACCTTCCTCCGCCAAAAGTGCTGCGACATTGTCGACCGCCGGCGCCTTCTTCCGCGGCGAAGGAGCAGCGGCGGTCAAATCGACCACCGCCTGCTGCGCCGAGATCGGCTGGTTGGTCATGTTGACCACGCTGACCGCGTTGCCCGGTTCGATCGCCTGACCAGGCTGCAACGGCACGAGGAATGTAATTGTCTGGCCGTTGGCTTCCCTTGTCTGGATGACGTATTGCTGCGCATCTCCGCCTGCGGGTGCGGCCTCAGCGGAAGGAATACCGGCCGAAGTACTAGCCTGAAAACAAGAAAACGAATCAGTTTTAACAGCCTCCAGAACGTCCAAAATTTACTTGGGCAAATATAAGGACGTCTTTTCAGTAAAAGAGATGTCAGTCAAATTCAGACAAATCACTTCGGCAACAACAGGACCGTAGTACCTGAGCGGATGTGGAAGGAGCGGTGGGACGAACGCCGTTCAAGGCAGTTGCACGAGACGCGGCGCCGGATCCTCGGGGACGGCCCCGAGTCGCTCCACCGCGTGCTGGTGCAGTGCTACTCCGCGGCTGGTAGACTAGCTTGGTCGGGGTGGTCTGCTTTGGCTGAGCTGGCTTGGCCGTGCTGACCGGCTTCTGGACGCGCAGCTGCTGCGACTGCTGTGGGGTGAGACGGACACTGGTCTGGGGGCGCAGTTTCGCCGGATCCAATCCTTTCGCCTGCAAAACGGACGCCCAGGCACAATCAGCATACGATGAATATCTAATGAATAAATTGAATCAAGTGAACGCTTTGTAAGACAACAAGCGATACCAATCAACCAATCAATCGACTAAGCAATACCAATCAATCAATCAACTAAGCAACACCGATCAATCAATCAATCTACTAAGTGATAGACGTGGCGAAACGCAAAACGCCAAGGCAGACTGCAACAGACCAGACCTGCCGGCGCTTGTAGCTTCAATCTCATTCTCAAAACGAAGAACTTTGCGGTATGAAATCCTACAATTTCGAGTTAGAAATGTCACAAACCATAGCGTCCACGAGCAGCGGCATCATACAGGCAGGCACAGTTGCTGTCACTTTCGTGCTCTCCATTTTACTCTGCAAAAATGAACGAACACCACTTCATCCCTGAGAAGTGAGATCAGTTCCATATCGAAACGCAATTCCGAGGAAAGAGGGGAAATGTTGTAGGCGACAAAAAAGCCCATCCTGAAAGAAAGCGGCAATTCGTACCATTTTGATGCACTGCAATCAAGCAATCAACCGTTAGTCGACACAGTGAAAACGATCGACCGCATCATTTCAATCTCACCATTTCGTGGCGTTCCAGCTGCAGCTTGTAGAGATCCTGCTCCAGCTGGCGGCGCCGCGCGCGCTCCTCATCCACCTTCTTACGCAGCATGGCGATCTCATCCTCGGGATCGTAGCGGCGGCGAAGACTGCGCTTGTGGACGGCGGGATAATCAGCGTGTTGTGTGGCCATCATTTCAGAGACATGTGAAAGAGACGCTGGCAACACCGGAATAATCCGGCCAAAAGATTCAGAGTAGGCGTATGCAACGGAGCTTCACAATTTAATGTTAAATTTGATGTGCCAAAAACTTCAAAGAACAATCGGCAAGGATAATAAAAAATAATAAACGACAAATTACCTTTTTCGCACAATCGATAAACTCACAATCATTTGATTTGTTTGATTGTATTGATGATTGATGGCACAATACTGCACTGCGCAAAACGAGTTACGAGTACGAGAATGAGGGAAGGGCCCTGAAATGGGCCACCGGATGGCAGGGGGCGCTCTGTCGCAAATTAAACCAAAACAGTTAAGTCACTGCTTAGTCAGCGACCTCTATAGGGAGCTTTCTCCAACCGTCCAATTATTTCGTTTTTTAAATATGTTCCCATGACTTTTCTTGCTATCTGATACGCGTTCCACCGGATTATCAATTATTCTCTGTCGCTTAGGAGTTTGATGATAGCCAAAACCTGTCTGGAAGTTGTGATTCCAGGGTGGCCCATTCCAGGATACGGGAAGTCAAGTGGCCCATTCCAGGATCCTTCCCTGATACTAAAAGAACTTGTTGCTGACTGAATATAAAACGAATTGGATTAATTTAGGTGTTTGACATACCTAGAGGAGAGCGTTTCATAGACCAGGCGAACACGAGGTGGATTTTTTTTAACGGCGAAGTTACTTCTGTTCATGTTCAAACAATAGAGGGATGTTTCGTTCTATTACATACGTGGCAAAAACCTTGCGCTGACCGAATAAGGCACTTTAACTCCATGGTAGTGTACAACAGTCATATAACGAGTGTAATGGCTTAACTCAATTAGCCCAATCTTTTTGCCACGTGTGTACTGTATTTTCGCGTTAGACAGGGACAGCGTACGAGCTGTGGAACGTTTATTCGGCCATGCGGCGCTTGTGCTGTGTGTACGGTGCACACAGCCGAGCACACGTTCCACTCCACTACGACTGTCCCTGTCTATCGCGAAAATACAGTACTACAGTGTGCTGTCTTCGTCTCGGTTACTTCTACTTCCTTGAGACAATGTTGCAGAAGTCAACTTCGAAAACGTGATCGACAATCGTGTTACTGGAAGCGATGCAATCCCGATCAAAGGACAAGGATTGGAAATTCCAAAAAGTTGTCATTAGAATCTGCTGATGATTCCAAAAACCCATCACTTGCATGTTACAAAACAGTTCTGGTAAAAAAAAAACTCGTTGATCATGGACGCTCAACTAATCCTTCTTTTTCCCAGTGGCAGCTACTTCCTCGTCTTTGAAGCTGTTGAATGTCAAGACGAAAACGAACGCGCCGACAATCATCGAGAGAGCACTCAGGTAGTATGGATAGGCAGATCCGATGAACCGCTCGTATTGGGTATGTGTGAACGGTCGGACGGAAATCTGTAGGGACAACAAACACGGTTCGTGGAACCGGAACCGGACAACTAACACGGTTCGTGGAACCGGACAACCAACACGGTTCGTGGAACCGTACAACCAACACGGTTCGTGGAACCGTACAACTAACACGGTTCGTGGAACCGTACAACTAACACGGTTCGTGGAACCGGAACCGGACAACTAACACGGTTCGTGGAACCGGACAACCAACACGGTTCGTGGAACTGTACAACCAACACGGTTCGTGGAACCGTACAACTAACACGGTTCGTGGAACCGTACAACTAACACGGTTCGTGGAACCGGACAACCAACACGGTTCGTGGAACCGGACAACCAACACGGCTCGTGGAACCGTACAACCAACACGGTTCGTGGAACCGGACAACCAACACGGTTCGTGGAACCGTACAACCAGCACAGTTCGTGAGCCGTACAACAACGAACAACCGCAACTGTGACTGCGACTGCATACCTGTGTAGTCGAGAAGAGATGGGTGTAACCGAGTCGGTCGTGGTCCACGTTGAATTTGAACACCCCGTAGACGTCGGGCACGACAAAAGTGGTAACGAATTTACTTCCCTCTGCAAAACGATCCGAAATTACAGATAAATTAAGGTGTAAAATTAAATCCGGAGAGATGTACAACTCACCCTTTCGGACCAGTTTCGTCCGGACAAAGGGATCGATACGGACAAACTCCAGCTGGACATCCTGGCCGCCGTACGGGACCCAGGCGTCACCCTTGCGCTCAAAGATCTCGATTGAGTATTCGACATTCTCCTTGATGGTGTAGTCAGCCGGAGCGTTCTTCTCCCCAACCAGGTGGTGTTCGACCTTTCCGAACTTCAACACGCCGACCCGCTTGAAAGCCCACAGAGACAACGCCAGAGCAAGCTCCTCGTTGCCGGACTTGGCAGACCTGCAAATCCAGGATAGAGTCAGACAAAGAGCGCTCCGCGACGCCAG
>LRSR01001622.1:0-14706 GCA_001579985.1 Hypsibius dujardini | reverse complement strand
CATTCTCATAATATGTAATCAAAAATCCGTGAAATTTGACCACTAGTCCACCCCTGTCACCAATTGTAATCCGTAAAACGACCACCTACGTTTCATAATCACAACCTCATCAATTAACCGACCACCTTCCACATGAACGAAATACTTAGATCAAGCGAAGGGAAGAAGTGAATTTTGCGGTTAAATTTAAACTCTCCGCCAACAGTGCAAGAATGAACTGCGCGGAACAAACGGAGCGTTTCGGTAGCATTTGCAGTCTGGTGGAGGCGGTTGTTTGGCTTTTCCAGGGAAAGCGTGGAAAGCTTCCGTGCGTCTCACATGAACTTTGAAAGGCGAAAGAGGCTTGTGTTGCTCTATATCAGTCTTTTTATTGTTGTTTTTTCAAATGGACGCTCAAATTGTCTTTATTCAGTGTTGGTCTCACTCACCCTCTGCCCTAAGTAATCAATAGTAATCAAATGGACGCTCAAATTTTCTTTATTCAGTGTTGGTCTCACTCACCCTCTGCTCTATGTAATCAATAGTAATCACCTCACGAAAGGATCCTCCTGTTTGTCATCAAAAGTAATCACAAGTCCAGACTACCCACCGACCCTCCCTTGATTACGTAATATGTGAATGACGCCTTAGTTTCCCGCCAGGCTCGACCCGCTCGTCTCGACCCGTCAGGCCCGCTCGAGAATCCTGCATCTGCTCCCGTACATTCAAAAATATTCTGCTGATATCGAAACAAACTATTTCAACTGGATGCGAGAGGAGAACAAATTATTCGCGTTTACAATGAACAACTCAAAATTCGAACCGGTTGATCAATCAATCAAGCGACCGTGAGCGAGGTTATGCTGCAATTGGGTTCGGCCCCCGAATTGTCCGCACTGAACAAGGGTCTCACTGCCGCAAGTCGTATTCTCTGAAATCATAAGTTGGGGAGGGAGAATTTAAGGAGAAACGTTTTGAAGCGATCTCAATTTGACCGAGGAAATTGACGAAAGAGGCTGGGAAAGGGAAAGGAAGATGTCACAGAGTCTCGTGACCTTTGAAAACCTGCCCGACAAGATCTAATTGACATGGTCGGGCCTGATAGTCGTGCCTGATGGTCGGGCCTGATGGTCGGGCCTGATGGTCGTGCCTCATGGCAAGCTAGAAATTATCTTTTATTTTTGGAATTTTTTTTTTTAAACTTTGCTGTGATTGGTTGAATATTTCCGCCAAAAGTGCGTTGAAAGCGAGTGAATTCGTGTGGGCCCGGGGGTGAGTAAATACGGGTAGGATAAAAAACCCGATCATGGCGGTAGTGTACACACCGTCAGATCTGGTCGCATAGCGCTTTGCGGGATATCAGCTCCGTAAGGCGCGCACACTTGATACGGCCGGCTCTTCCAGAAATGCTTCCTGGCGGAGTTCCCATCCGAAATGTCCGACGGTATCGCCGCCTCCTCGACGCCCAACCTCTTGACCATCAACTCCTCCGTCTCCCGCTTCATCCGCTCACCCAACTCCATCCATTCGTCCATGCCGCAAGGGTACGGTTGATCCTGGCGTCGGCCGACCATGAATTTCCCCGGCTGAATCATCTTCCGCGTCTTGATGGGGAGGAACTAACAATTTTGAAAGAGATACTACCGAGTCCGAAATTACGAAATTTTAGATAGTTTTACATTTGTGATGAAAAAAAATTCATTTTGCCGTTGTGGTGCCAGAGAATTTTTGCTGGCAGAATTTCAAAAATTTAAATGATCAGAACAGTACACAAGTTCCGCTATAAATCGACTGGTTGATTGATTGATTGAATGAAAGGCCTTACCCAGATCGTGCGATTGATTGACTGATTGATTGGCCAGCATACTGAATTACGACGAATTGATTGCTTGATTGACTGTCCAACTTTTTAACGTGCAGTGCTTTGAATTCCATTTCACGAGTTCAAGACTGGACTGCGTTTCTGCTTCGAAATTTTTTCTGTTTCTCCATCCCATCGACCATACTGATTTTTTATAGGTTGTTTGTCGTCGAGTCGCCAATTCAAATTTCTCATTGAACAAAAATCAGTCAATCAATCTAACACTTACATCAGCACGCTCAATCAGTCAATCAATCTAATACTTACATGAGCACACTCAATCAGTCAATCAATCCAACACTTACATCAGCACACTCAATCAGTCAATCAATCTAACACTTACATCAGCACACTCAATCAATTAATTTGCATTGAATGAGTGCTAGACCAATCAATCAATCAACCGAATGATTTGGAGTGGAACCTTAATATATAATATAATATAATATATGATCTACAATCTTAAACTTCGAAATTCCGCCAGTAAAAATTCTCTGGTACCACAACGGCGAAATAAAAGAATTTTTTCATCATAAATATGGGAGTATCTCAAAAAAAATAGTTAGGGACAATTCTGAATTTACCCTCTGAAAATTATCCCTAGTTAGATTCATTCAAATAGTGCGTTGTGCACATGAGGACACACCTGCTGCTCCAGGACGGACACTTGAAGGGTCCATAGGTCGGGCTTGCTATTCGCATCAGCGACGGTGTAAGAGCGAGTGGGATCGAATTCTTTCGGCGTTACAACCTAGAAGAAAAAACAACGTCAAGTATGACGGAAGTCAACGGTAAAATATCCCATTAATTGGTGATTCTATCACAGTATACAAACAGTGGAATTTTCGAACTTGGCGACAGCTAATCGATAGAGGACGTGGAGAGGAATCGATTAAAAAAATTAAAGTGAGGAAAGTCAAAACTGAGCGAGATAACGGTAATTCCAAGTTTGGGTACAATCAACCAATCGACCATTACAAACCCATGCTCAATGCACGGGGTGCACCGCAAAGCGCGCAATGCACGGGGTGCAGCGCAAAGCGCGCAAAGCACAAATACACGTGTTGGTCACTCCACTAATCAACTGTAGAGAGAATGGCAGCGCTGATACCGCACCCAGTCAATCAATATTGGTTTTATTAATTTTTAATTTTGGACCAAAAAACCACGACGGTGTTGTGCACTGTGCGCTGCACCCCGTGCACTGCGCATGGGATTGTAGTGGTTGATTGGTTGATTGTATTCAAATTTGGAACTGTTCTATCTCCCTCAGTTTTGACTCTCCTCACCTAAAGTTTTTTAAACTGATTCTTCTCAATGTCTTCTATCGATTGGCTGTCGCCAAATCCCAATATTTCACTGTATATATACGGTGCTTTTACCTCGATCAATCAAACGAACAAGTCGATGCCAAATTTTAAGCGTTCATCCAAATTTGCAAATTCTTACGCGAACGATGCCGCATTTCTTGCCGGCGTTCTGAACAGCCTCCGAGGACAGAAACGCCAGCTCATCCCGAAATTCCTCCATAGTTGGCCGCAAAGTGATGCAGTTCTGAATCGGGACTGGCGTCGGTATCGTCGACGAGGACTTCTTAGCGTCCTCGCGTGTGCTGTGCAACGCTTCCTTCTCCGTGGAACATCTCGCCGAGAGTGTCATTTAACCTGTGGACAGGGAGCGTCCTTCACGAATGACTGCAAAGGAGTCTTTAACGGGGCTATTAGCTCGTCCATTGATTGATTGATTGATTCGTCTGGTGCGTGGACATCCAAACAAGTGAAGAGTCTTGGATCACACAGCTCTTTGACTGATTGATTGATTGGTTGAATCAAAGACGAAATATTTCAGCCGCAAAGCAGGCTGATTGATTGGTTGATTGTGGTGTCGACACGCCTGCTTTCCCATGCCCACTCCCACTGGATATCCGTTCCTTCCCACATCATTTACCATCGTACTCTTTCACTTTTGCAATTAGAAAGCAAATGTATTAGCTTAAAGACTCAGTCCCAGAAGAAATGAAAGCAGGTGAAGAGTCTTGGTTCACACGGCTCTTTGACTGATTGATTGATTAATTGATTGGTTGAACCAAAGACGAAATATTACAGTTGCAAAGCAGGCTAATTGATTGGTTGATTGTGGTGTCGACACGCCTGCTTTTCCCATGCCCACTCCCACTGGATATCCGTTCCTTCCCACATCATTACTATCGTACTCTTTCACTTTTGCAATTAGAAAGCAAATGTATTAGCTTAAAAACTCAGTCCCAGAGGAAATGAAAGCAGAGCGGAGATAAAACAATTGAGTAAAAGTCAAAAAGTGCAATTTTTCCTTGAATTACCTGTCTGTCTCTTTCTGGCTCCCAGCCAACTGATCCAAAGTCTTACCGATCGTCAGGCTTGTGAGAATAAAAAATGTGGGAGAAATTTCGTGTTCACTGGTGGCAAAAGAATTCGGTGTGGAAGTCGTGTTGAAGTGGCTTAAATTCTTAAAGTACTAGTAATCCATTCAGCGCCGCAAAATCGGCCTCCTGTGAAAGATTCCGCATGCAAAACTGCACAATTCTACGTATTGCGGAGCAAAGAAATAAAGCGGATTTACGCAAAAAAAAAACTGTTGGAAGAAAAAGATAAACGTGCAACGCGCAAACTTATTTATTAAGAGTGCATTCGCGTGTTGCACATGTGTATTCGCATGTTGCACATGCGCATTCGCATGTTGCACATGTGCATTCGCGTGTTGCACATGTGCATTTGCGTGTTGCACATGTGCATTCGTGTGTTGCACATGTGCATTCGCGTGTTGCACATGTGCATTCGCGTGTTGCACATGTGCATTTGCGTGTTGCACATGTGCATTCGCGTGTTGCACATGTGCATTCGTGTATTGCACATGTGCATTCGCGTGTTGCACATGTGCATTCGCGTGTTGCACATGTGCATTTGCGTGTTGCACATGTGCAGTGCAGCAGTGTGCAGTGTGCGCGTACAACGGAGACAGTGCCTCGGCACCCAAACTCGGAAGTGACCTTCCGCAGATGCGTCTGTTTTGTTTCTTATCGACTCGTGCGACTTGTTGTGCGATTTCGATTCTGACAAAATCAATCTGAGGAATGTAAAATAATTTTATATGCATTGCAGCTTTTACATTGTACGGATGTGATATACACGCACGGGAACATATACGAAGTACTGTACGAAGTACCGGTACATGAATTAAACACGACGTTTAAATACGGACAGCGGTACGGATATTACACTCCGTATCGACAAGCCATTACTTGATTGTTGTTCAAGAAGACGGTCGTCTATAATCGGGGCTTGTAACAGTGTTGTCGTCCGACGTGACGTCACGCGCATCGATGAACGCTCTGAACTCTGCTACAACTCGGCTGCAAACTCCGCCCCCTTGTAGCCCATCTGTAAAAATTGAATCAATCCTATTTTTCACATCCCTAAACTGGTCCACAACATCATGCCCGCAAAACCACAACACCGCGTGACGTCACTTTCGCATCACGTTGGCCTACAATGCTGACGTTGGGCTTCAACACTCTTACAAAGCCGACTACAGACGAGCCTTAACAAACCCTGCGTAGCCCATTCGATGAAGCGTTATTTGGAGTGCCGGTAACCATGAAACCACAACTCCCTGACTCAACTACTCTAACTACTCCAATTCACCATGACCTTCTTTTTCAAGCATAATTCCTAATGGAGACCGTACTTACTACATCGTTCAATCAGTTAGTCCTATACTCACTACATCGTCCCACACAATCGTCCCACACAATCGTCCCACACACATTCCTCACACACGTTCCTCACACACAATCGCCCCACACAATCGTAGCAGTCCCCTCCCCCTCTGTCTTTGTCGTATTAATCCCATCTAACCAGATTATACTGCACACTGTTGATATGGCACTTATTGCGAGAATTCGCATACCGCAATCGCCGCGAGCTGTCTCCAACAACCCTCACGGGGATGCGCCAATCCCTGCCACGGACCGTGACCTCGAAGCAATCTTCCTCCCGGGGAGTGAGATGGGCCACGGGGATGGGCCGCTGTCCCGGCTGGAAGAGGCCGAATCCACCGGGCTGTTCTTTCAAGTGATGCGTCAGATCGCTCTGGACTTTTCCATTATTGAGTATTACGCGCGTAATAAAGTGGTCCTCTCTGAGGAAATGCGTCTGCAGGAAAGACTTCTCCAGGTATCGAAAGGTCCATCATATGCGATTTTTTTGTTTTTTGTTTTCTCAAAAAACAAAGACCACACTTTTAATTTTAATTTTAATTGCTTTAAAATGGAACTATGATGGCAGAAAATATCACAGTTTGTTTACAGGAAATTATTCGAGCGACGATGGCGATGCTTTTTTCGACGATCTTGTGGCTTCTGCTCTTCCTCGCATTCCCCCGCATCTGCGTGGCTCCTCTGGCCCCCTTTTACTCCATCGTCTGCATATCGCAATGTTTTATTGGACGACTCATTTGGAGCAGTAGCTATCAAGGGGACATTGTGCGTCGCCGGATGGAACCGGTGCAGGACCGGCTGCGAGCGGAAAGAGCTAATCTAACCAGGAGGATTGAAGCATTGATGTTTGGGAATGTCCCCGTGATGCAGTAAAAAATAACGAAAAAATGTATAAAACAAAAACAGAAATGATACTACTGGTTGTCACAAAATAAAGGAAAAGCAGCCCAGAGGGAAAGTCTCCATGTCGCCATACTGGCTGGATGAATCGAGAAGTTGACTGCTAGATAAGCAACGCTAATCCTCGTTGACTGCTAGATATGCAGGGCTTAGCTTCGTTGACTGCTAGATAAGCAGGGCTTAGCTTCGTTGACTGCTAGATATGCAGGGCTTAGCTTCGTTGACTGCTAGATATGCACGGCTTAGCTTCGTTGACTGCTAGATAAGCACGGCTTAGTCTCGTTGACTGCTAGATAAGCACGGCTTAGCTCCGTTGACTGCTAGATAAGCACGGCTTAGCTTCGTTGACTGCTAGATAAGCACGGCTTAGCTCCGTTGACTGCTAGATAAGCACGGCTTAGCTCCGTTCACTGCTAGATAAGCAAGGCTTAGCCTCGTTGACTGCTAGATAAGCAACGCTAATCCTCGTCGACTGCTAGATAAGCACGGCTTAGCTTCGTTGACTGCTAGATAAGCTAGATAAGCACGGCTTAGCTTCGTTGACTGCTAGATAAGCAACGCTAATCCTCGTTGACTGCTAGATAAGCAAGGCTTGTTTTTATCATTTCTATCTACTCTAGACCTGGTGTACTCCCCAAGATGTGACGTGCTTTAGATTACAGTCAGCGAGTGACCATTGTAGAAGCAAAGGATACTTTGGTGGAAGCAGCGCACATCGATTGATTGATGGATATTAACGTGCCACTCATAAAAGACTAATAAAATACCAGTGACCGTAATCCGCTTCTAAGAGGCAGACATGCATGAATTCTTTAGGGTCCCCGGGGTACGTACGTGCAGATATATGTTTGATATTTGTATTTTGAATTCGCATTCGATATTCAGCACATTTCACTTGGAATCTCTCGAGTGTCTGTTGTAAAGACTCGGCAAATCTGGCGAAAACGTCTGCGAATTCGAGGCAAAACTCTTCAGATCTTTTTCCGCTCGCCATTTACTGGCCAGAGCCTTGACAATATCTTCGGCACTCGGTCGGGGCTTCACCTCAGCCTCCTCGCTATCCGTCGTACCGTCGCCACTGGTGGAGTCATCCGTCGCATCCGTTCCTTGCTGCGAGGAGAGGGACAATGCTGCGGATGTGTCTTCGGAAGTTGTGTCCGCGACAATCTTCTTTCGTACCGCTTTCTTCGCTGACGAGGAGGTTTTCTTGGTACTGACTGTCTTATTGACGGTCTTCACAGCCGCATTGGAACTGGTTCGTGGCTTCTCATTAGCGAGAATGGGCGTCTCCGGGCGTGGCATCGCTCGTCCGAAGGCGATCGGGCACTTTCCGACTGTTCTTTTCGGCACATCGCCTGCTGTTTTCGAAAGCGATTTCGGCAAGTGAAGTGACGGTCGTTTTATTGTCGCTGACGTTTTCGTCGCAGTTCCTTTCTTCTTTCTCTTCGGCTTGTCGCGACTGGTACTGGTACCAGACGTGACCGACGTCGCTTCGGTCGGGAAACTGATGGCCGAGGAGTCGACGGAGGTGGTGGAAAAATCGGACGTCGACGTGCCGTTTTCGTCGTCATCCGTCGTCTCCACTTGCGGAATTTTTGCCTTTTTCTTTTTAGCAGGTTGGAGGGTCTTAGATACATTCTTTTTGGCGGCGACTTGGCTCTTCTCTGGAAAGAGATTCCACATTGTGAACACTTGGAAGCAATGCCAATCTTCAAATTACACTGAAAGCTTGATGAATAATTGTGTTGTTTGTCGTCAAGGCAAAAAAGTGAACGGTCGAGTCGTATCCTCAATTATATAGGACGAATTTTTGGTTAACGACAATTTTTTTGGAAAAAGATGGTTGATCTGGTAAAGAAGCGCAGATTCATTCTTTTGTTGAGTCCAAAGATATTCGAAGAAAGAATCCATCAGCATTTTTGCATGAAATGTGTTCATAAAATATCCATGTTCAACTTTAGCTGCCAGATTGTGGCCGAACTTGGTGGGTAAAGAAGTTCTCGTTTTAGAAAAAAACTGTCTGCAGCCAACACTTTTTGTGAGGTGTTATTTGAAAAGCACATCTATGTCAAGTTGTACTTACATAACAATCAAATATTAAAAGAATTTATTGGTTCTGGCCGCTAATCAATCTTTCAGACCCATTCAAAGTTGAGCAAATGTTAGCGTTGGACCCTGCAGGCTAAATCGCAAACAAGAAGCCGTTTTTAAAAACTATTTGAATTTTAAATAAAGCGCTGCAAAGATGCTTTATCTTTATGTTCGAGTTGAAAAGTGATAAGTTTACTTGGTTGCGTTTTGGTGGCAGACGTCGTTGCTGATTGACGACTCGAGGTCAAATGGTGACTCGCAACACTTTTATGAGTTCGAATGTACGGTACTCTGCGCACGGGCGTCGGTGGCGTCAGTGGCGGTGGTAGCGGTGGTGGCGGTGGTGGCAGTGGTGGCGGTGGTGGCAGGGTATTTTTCCGCGATTGCGAAGGGTTGGGTCTGTTCCAGTTCCTCTCTTGATCTTTCAGTGAAGTCTTACCTTTATCCTGAATCTGGCCTAAGGAAAAGCATCAATCAGAATTAGTATGTACCATGCCATTCAGACATATCAAGAACGGAACTTTCATTTACCTTGATTGGCTCGCAATGGTGGGCTAGACGTTTCCTCATTAAACCGCATAAAAACATCCTCCATCTTCTTCGCTAGCATCTCTTGTCTCGCACTGTTACTCTGCTTGAGGGATCCGTTGTGGGAGGAGTTTCGGATAAAGTTCTGATAACGTTCCGCAGCAGTCAACAAAGGCGGTGAGTCTCGATTGGGCGTGTGATGGTTAGTACGACTGTTCATTATACGCGAAGCATGATCTGTCGACGAGACCGAGATTGAGACTTTAGAATATTCTCTACTCAATAGAAGACTCACTAGAACTAGAAGATAAGAGAAACATGTTTGCATTTAAATCTAAGTGACCTTTACCGTAAGTTTCTTTTCGTGCAGGCCGCTCTGTAGGTTTGCTTTGCTTGGCATGAACTTCTGAAACATTGATTAACGAGGCAAAAATGAAAAATAAGGTGGAATGACATAAAAAAAGCTGACTTGGGCCGATTTTCAGAGACAAATTTCAAACCAGAATTATTTTGACACTTTTTCATATCGCAAATTTCATTTAAAATCGATGAACCCCAACGAAATATTTGTCGGAAATAAGGGGGCGGAGCTATGAACAGTTTTCAAAACGGACCGAAAATTCCAGTGAATCTTTCCAGAGTTGGCATGTAGCTCCGCCCCCTGATGTCCGAAAAATATTTGGATGATGCCAATGGATTTCCAATTAAACATGAGATGAGGCAGCATCAAAATTTAATAAATCGCCATTTTTAGAGTGAAAATCAAACAAAACTAAATTTTCAAGTGTTTTTGTAACTTTGAAAGTTCGTAACACAAAATTTCTCGGAAATTCGCCGATAAAATACATTTTTTAAATCATCATTAATATTGAATTAATTTAGAAAAATATGGAGATGTTTTGAAATTCGTCTTTGAAAATCGCCTCAAGTCAGAACCAAAACCATTTCACGTACGTGAAGTATTCACTGATGGCTTCGATCTTGTTCCCAAATCTGCTTTGGAAAGTTCGCGCGTTTTCGTCAGCTGCTTCTGTCTTAACTCCTGCGTTCTAGTCGTGTGTATTTTCGCTGTCGGAAGCGGCGGCTTGTAAGTTCCTATACAGTAATCAAACTAATTAACACATTAATTATCGTCGGCTCTTAATGCGCCAAAAACTGGCGCCTACCGTCAGATCTGAAGAACGACTTCGACCCATCACTCTTCTGAGATCTTTTCTTGGAGAACGAATTATCAAGCGACTTCTTTGAGCTGATTGCATCGAGCAGAGATTTTGTTTCTTCCTTCCGTTTAGCTTGATCTGATATATGAACACGGCAAAACAGGTTAGACCTTTTGCTCGATCAGTAAATCGAGAAAGACATTATCAAGGCAAACAATTTTAAATACTTATTCCTAATATTCGTTCCACCAATAAATATTCATTTTATTTATTTATTTTACTGCTTATTCCAGGATCCTGTGTAAGAAAGAACCCGTACCCACACGAGCAGCATTATTGTGCTCCAAATGGAGGGCCGGAGTAGAGAGCGATCCGGGTGGGGTCAATTTCGAGTAATCCTCATCAAATAACTTTCTCGCGATATTTCCAGACGATTGCTGAGCCACGCCGAAGGACCGTTCCCTCTCGTCAAGCGCCTCTTCCTGCCGGACTACTTCACCATTCGGTCCTTGCAAGGCTTCAGCCGGGTGAATTTGCCGCAGCTCTGTAGGACCCTCTTCTCCGCTGAGTTTATTGTTATGATTGTTCGAGGGACGAGCGGAAAGACTTTTTCCTGAAAGCTCCCGAAGCTGGGCGGCTTGATTGGCTGCCTCTTCTTCAGTCTGTTGCGCCTGTTGCATCTGCTGAAAATGCGCCCGTCGTTCCGGCGTTAACCAGCTCATATTTCGCGGTGAATTTTCACGTAACAAGTTTCTCTTACGCGCCACAAAATTTCGAATTGAAACGATCAATCATTGCGGGATTAAATATTTTCATATATAGTCATCTTGCACAGCAAAGGAGCAAACGCTCTCTGAGCGCAAAACCAACGCTAAGCGTTGTCTTAAGCAGTTGTCCGCTGATGTGCGTGATTTTGTTTCCAGGACGACAATCTACGGGCTGTTACATAAAGTTTGATCACTGGTTAGTGGCTTAGGTCGTGTTGTGTTCTCAGTCGCAAATCCTCATTTATTTTGGTTCCTACTTGAACAAAATCGGCTCATAGTTTCGATACTGGCTAGTGTGTGATACGTGAATCAGTGCTAAGCTTTGCTGTCCCATGGCTGATCAGTGGGATCCATCGGCTGCGCGAAGTCCACGGTGGTCAATTGAATCGCTTGTCGCGGATGCCTTCCAAAGTAAATCGTATTTCTGACAGACAGACCGACAGACAGACCGACAGACAGACAAACAGACAGACAGACCGACAGACAGACAAACTGACAGACAAACAGGCAGACAAACAGGCAGGCAGACAAACTGACAGACAAACAGGCAGACAAACAGGCAGACAGACAAACAGGCAGGCAGGCAGGCAGGCAGGCAGGCAGGCAGACAGGCAGACAGACTGACTGACAAACAGATGCCTGTGTCTGTCTGTGCCCATGTCTGTCATCGTATATCTGTGTCTGTATAGGTAAGTCTGTGCTTATGTGTGTATCGCGTACTGATTATGCCTTTCATTACGGGACTCTGCTCCAGAGGCGTGTGCCTCTGCGTATTCCTACTTCTACGCGACATAGACCGCTATGCGACGGCAACGATTTCCCCGTCCAAATAACGATGCGGAAGTAGTATCCCGTCACATTTCTAGTCACTTCACTGTGTTATAATTGCATGGTTGGGCAGGGAAGCATAAAAGTGACCAGCTTTGAATAACCCAAAGACCCAGGGTTGACCAGAAGCGTTGCTGGACTACTCGAAGCGGCGGCAGCAGTCGGTTTGGGCGTCAGCGCAGATTTACCATTCGCCTACACGCTCGAGTCTGCAAAAGAACTTCAAGGGAATCACTTCCAGAAACGGGCACTCCCCAAGCTGGCAGAGATGGAAGGCGGAATTCAAGATAAGGTACCACAACTGCGACAAAAAAGTCCGTGGGATGAGACTAAAGCATGAAAATGTCTTTGCAGAATTCTGTGTGGACAAAGGAGACGGAGGACTTTGCATTTTTCGTATTCTATATTCACGGTGTCCATCTGGACAGGAGACTCAAACACGTCGTTTGTGTGACCAATAAGAGCTGCATTTCGGTGCGGCTCGGTCTCCGACTCCGTCCGTCGAAAGTCTTCCCGTTGTAACCGGCAGACATCACCGTGGTCAAGCCCGATTATTTTGTGGTGTTTTACATTACACTTGCATTGACCAAAATGCGGCAGTACCTCGACTATCTGGAGATTAAGGTCGACTGCTCTGATCTGATCCGTGCCAAAGTCCGATGTTCGACCTCAAGGTTCCCCATGTTCTGAGACTCGGAAACACAAGGCAGGGTCAAGTGGCGACGAAAAATTCACAGTCAGGAATATAAGCAGTCTGGATTTGCCGATGTCGTTGGTGGCGAGGATGAATCGAATTTTTGTCTATGCCCCAGCGGAACATTACCGGTTCCTGCTTATTCGGCCATCGAGTTGACTACTGGCAAGTTTTAGGACAAAAGAAGACCACAAGGCCGCAAAAACACATATAATAATGGAATAAACATAAATTCTAAATTTGATTGATTGCAAGTCGCTATTGTGCAACCACTAGTCTGAAATCTGGAACAATCTCTTAAGAACTTTGTGCATACGTGCTCACTTAATCTAAACGATGGCATAATGGATTAAACACATTTGGCCACCCACACACTGTCCGGGCAGCAGTGGAATAATGGAATAAAATTGCTATGGGCGTGAGGGCGGCTACAGGCCTTAACCATGTAGTCTACAGAGTTTATTCCATTATTCCATTGATGAAGAGACAGCGTGAGGGCGGCCTGGGATCTTAAGCATGGGACCTAAGGAGTATATTCCATTATTCCACAGTCTTGACAGGTGGGTGTGGGTGGCCATGAGGCTTAACCATGTTCCCTATGGGGTTTATTCCATTTATTCCACAGCCTTGGCAGGTGGGGTAGTTGGCCATGGGTCTTAATCATTTATGCTTATAGCGTTATTCCATTATTCCACAGCTGTAGCAGGAAAGTGTGATTGGCTATGGGTCTTAACCATGTTCTCTAAGGAGTTTATTCCATTATTCCACGTCTGTTGAAGGCGAGTATTGGTAACCATACCATTGTTGTACCGCTATTCTTGTGCTAAATTTAGCAGCTAGAAAGTTGTATGGGTTTGTGCTAGAACTATCCGAATCTCAAACAGGCAATATGATGATGAGGTGGACACTGTCTGACGGATGGACGGACAGACGGACAGACGAATGGACAAATCGACAACTGGGTATGAACGCCCGATCTCTCTTTGTTTACTATTCTGTGATCAGTCGAGCGTTCGGGTATCCTCCTAAAATTCCGTTTGACCGTCCCGCTGTTCGTTTCATCTTCGCGTCACTGTTCTTCCACTCGCTCACTCAGCAGCTGAGCTATAAATGCGCGAATAATGGAATCCTTCCGCATGTGAGGAATCACTCAAAAGTCGATCAGAAGTCATCGGCAACTTCCTGCGTCTGGCCAACCGTTTAATATTCCCAGTTAGAATAACAGCCCATTCGCACATCTTGCTATGGAGAACTTCGCTTTGCAGTGCCAATACTCCACGCCCACGGACGGTAACCGTACTGCCAATTTGCACGGCTCTTAGGCTTCCGGTGTGCATGCCTCCATTTGCCAGATGGTTTGTCTTCTCCGCCACCGCAACGGTCAGCATCTGCGGGACGATCTTACTGGTCTGCCTGTTGGTTGCCGCGTTGAGCCAGCGAAAACTCCGTGGCGATTCCGGGTTTCTGATTGTTCCCCTCACCTGTCAGCATTTTCTTATGTACAGTTTTCATTCCCCGTGTTGAGGGTCGACTCGTACAAAGCCCTAATCCCCGGCAGGGCAGATCTCGCCATTCACTGCCTCAGTTTTATGTTCGTCCATAAAAGCACCGTCCATGCGAAGAGCTGGGCTAGCGTCCTGTTTATAGAGGACGTCCGTAAAAAACAGTTTTTTAAAGACATCTCTCGAAAAAACATGTCCCTAAAAAAACGGTTACAAACGTCGTTTTAATTGCCGCGGTCATGCGGAGCAAATATGTGGAATCGAAAGGGTGCCTGTCTAGATTTGTAAGTATCCCAATGTGCTCCTCTGGGAATGGCTCACTCAGACAGCGAGTGTAGCTCTACACTGGAACGGAGGCAATTACCGTCCACCGTGGGAAAATTAATATATATATATACCGAACCATGCGTGAAGGGGTTATTATCTTGGGAGGTTGGGGAGTGTGTTATTAAGCCACCGCTCCTCCATCGTCAAGTTATCGTTTTGTGCGTGGTGGCTCGGGAGTTAATTGAAGTCGGACAGAATGACGGTTGGGCACGACGCACACGGTACACCACGTCACACCCCGCAGGATGGCACGATATACCACGTAAATGGTGGTAGGTAGATTTCCCCAAAGGATCCACCGTTCAACCAAGATCC
>LRSR01001621.1:0-20450 GCA_001579985.1 Hypsibius dujardini | reverse complement strand
TGATTGTCTGTCTGTCTGTCTGTCTGTCTGTCTGTCTGTCTACCTGTCTGTCTACCTGTCTGTCTACCTGTCTGTCTGACTGTCTGTCTGACTGTCTGTCTGATTGATTGTCTGTCTGTCTGTCTGATTGTCTGTCTGACTGATTGTCTGTCTATCTGTCTGCCGGTTGGATCATCCCCCTTGACCTCGTTGCTCTCACTTACAGGCCATGTGTCCGGTCTGTATGGACCGAATGCGCAACATGGCCTTCCTCTGCGGTCATGGGACCTGCCAACTGTGCGGCGACCGGATCGTCGAGTGTCCAATCTGCCGTAAAGTCGTGGACAAGCGCATCCTCCTGTACTGAGGCATTGTCGCACTGGTGACTAGCCGTTCACCTTCTCACTTCTGATCCTTTTGTGCTTCATCCCCAATGTTTTGTCTCTCTCTCTCATTGATTTTTAATCTTTTAACGTTTAAGCGATCGAGTCCAAGTTCTCTGATGTTTCTGGTGGATCTTCCTTCCCTTTAACTTTTTTCAGCCGCGTCGGCATCTTCTGGTTAATTATGCACGGTTTTCGCGTTGTGGTTTGATTGTCGACAACAACGTAAGAAAAAGGACCACAAAAGGCACAACATCGCTCACGGTTGATTGATTGGTCACTTAGTCATTTGATTGATCATTCACTTGATTGATTGGTCATTAGACTGATTAGTCACTTGGTCACTTGATTGATTGGTCACTTGATTGATTGGTCATTTGATTGATTGGTCAGTTGGTCACTTGATTGATTGGTCACTTGGTCATTTGATTGATTGGTCTCTTGATTGATTGGTCGAGGGGGTCGAGGGGGGTCGAGCCTGACCGGTAACAAAGGTACTTACGTGGCCAGATTACTGGGTGGCAGAGTTCGAACCACTTATTGCCTGGGCGCAGGCAGAATTGGGTGGCCCGAGTTTGAGCCAAACACCCAGGACTGTGGCCATGTGTGTTTATCGAGCGATATTTCAGAACTGATGCATAGTTACGCCTATTGGCTTCTAAAGGAGATTCTAAGACTCTGAGATTATTAGAAATTATAAGCGTAAATAAATTATGCTCCTCGCTTGACCAAAGTTGAAATAATTTGTTTCAGCAGAACCGGCCGTGTATAACATTGGAAATCCTTAGTTTCCGTTCAAGTTCCGTCCACCCGAGAATTATTCATAGCTCCGCGCCTCTGCACCCGGTACATTCAAAAATATTCTGCTGATGTCAATCAAATTATTTCAACTGGGTGCGAGAGGAGAAAAAATAATCCCCGTTAAAGTGAACCAATGATCAATCAATCAACCAAGTCACCAATCCATCAAGTGACCAAGTGACCAATCAATCAATCAACCAACTCACCAATCAATCAAGTGACCAAGTGACCAATCAATCAATCGACCAGGTGATCAATCAATCAATCGACCAGGTGATCAATCAACCAAGTCACCAATCAATCCCTTCTTAGTGCGCCATGGAAGTGTGAAAAGGGTGCGACTGAGATGATGAGGAAAGTCTGATGCGGTGAAATCATCATCATAAACTGCTGACGTGCAAAAGAAATGGGATTAAAAGAGGGACGTGGAGAGGATGTGTGGCGTCTCAGTTGAAGGAGATGAGCTCGACGTCGAAAACGAGGACAGAGTTGGGCGGAATGAGTCCCGGATATCCCTTGGCGCCGTACCTGAAATTACACTCTCGAAATGCAATACCGTAAGAGCAAAAATTTCACAGCTTCATTGAGACGTACGCGTAGTCCGGTGAGCAGGTCAATTTAGCGCGCTGTCCCTTGCTCATCTGCGCGACTCCCTCGTCCCATCCTGCGCAAGAACCCGAAAATTATGAGCAATCAATCAATCAATCAGCCTATCAATCAATCAATCAATTAGCCCTTCAATCAATCAATCAATCAGCCAATCAATCAATCAGCCCATCAATCAATCAATCAATCACTCAGCCCATCAATCAATCAATCACTCAGCCCATCAATCAATCAATCGATTAATCACCCAGCCCATCAATCAATCAATCTATCAGCGGGAACTGTGGAGCATTGCCGAACTTACCCTTGATGACCTGTCCTTGGCCGAGTTTGAAGGTGAACGGTGATCCACGGTCGCGGGACGAATCAAATTTCTTCCCATCGGTCAAAGTGCCTGTGAAAGAGTAAGGGAGAACGACACCAGTGCATCTGCATTAGAGTGCAGTTTGAAATTAAAACGCGGTCGAAGTTCGAGCCAAACACTAAAGCGGTTCTAACTCGGACAGGGTCAATCAAGCGATCTGCCGGGCCAACGCCACAAGCAAAACTCACCGGTGTAATGCACGCTGACGGTTTGGCCAGTTTTCGGGAAGTTCTTGCCTGTAACCGCGAAATGGAAAAACTTATTTTTTTAGGAAAACAATGGCCTTTTTACATTTCACAAATCTGGAATATGAGAGAGCAGAATGCCAATCAAGATTTTGCATTTACTGGCGTACACGTATGGCCAAAATACTTGACGGTTCAAATACGAGTCACCTTCGGTTCTGCACCGGTATGACTCTTAACTTGGTTCACCAAGAATTTAGGCCACGTGAGTTAAAGCATCATAAACGTGTCCACGTATGGCCAAAATACTTGGCGATTCAAATACAAGCCACCTTCGGTTCCGCACCGTTATGACTCTTAACTTGGTTCACCAGGAATTTAGGCCACGTGAGTAAAAGCATCACAAAGGTGTACACGTATGGCCAAAATACTTGGCGGTTCAAATACGAGCCACCTTCGGTTCTGCACCGGTATGACTCTTAACTTGGTTCACCAGGAATTTAGGCCACGTGAGTAAAAGCACCATAAACGTGTCCACATATGGCCAAAATACTTGGCGATTCAAATACGAGCCACCTTCGGTTCTGCACCGGTATGACTCTTAACTTGGTTCACCAGGAATTTAGGCCACGTGAGTCAAACGTGTCCACGTCACTTCAAAAACTTCAAGGCCGGCTTTTTTGCAGCGTTATTTCCGGTTGCCTGCTTACCGTCTCCGGGGGTGATTGTCTCCACGCTGACGCCCATTTCGACGAGGGAAAATTGGATGAAGGTGAGGAAGACGGCAAGAAAAAGGGAGAAAACTGTCACTGACTGCATGGTGATTTCGGATTGGACTGGATTTGACTGGATTGGACTGGATTGGAATGAAGGAAGAGGAACAGAGAGAGAGGGAGGAACAGAAGAAAATTAGAGAGTGAAAGAAAGACCAAGTGTGTGTGACTGAAGGCACGTCATGGTTTAGTGTAGACGTGGACGTGTTGCGTAGGATCTACTCCCACAAGACATTTCGACCACATACGTCCAGGGACGGGTAAAATGGTCATTGTAATTCCACACTATAATAGGGTCGGCAAGTCGGACACCGCAACGGAAAAAGGGTCTTTATCCTTTGTACTGCGCGTGTGTGCGGGAACTTCTCTAATACTTCGAAATTGTTTTTTAGGGCCGACTCGAATACGAACCGTATGAAACAAATCCCAACTCCAGATGCCAGACGACCGATCGGGACAGCTAATCAGGCCAGCCAGAGAGGCGAACGGTCGGTCTCTCACTAGTTAACGGGAGACGGGAGACGGGAGACGAGTCATGTGGAAGATGAACGATCGGTCCGGATGGTGGAAAGTCGATTCGGAGGGTACATGGAAGGTGGAAGATCAGTATAGAAGGCTTACAATGTGTTCGATTGACGGACGGTCGGTCTAGATGATGAACGGTTCATCCGGATGGTGGACGGTCAGTTCGGAGTGTATCCACGGTTAGGCCGGAAAGTGAAACATCAGTAGAGAAGGTTTGCCGTGTGTTCAACCGGCGGACGGTCGGTCTTGACCGAAGGACGGTCCGTCTAGACCGGTGGACGGTCCGCCTAGACCGGTCGACGATTCGCCTAAACCGAAGGACGGTCCGTCTAGACCGGTGGACGATCTGCCTAGACCGGTGGACGATCTGCCTAGACCGGTGGACGATCCGCCTAGACCGGTGGACGGTCCGTTTAGGCCAGTGGTCGGTCGGCTAGACCGGTAGACGGTCCGTCTAGACCGGTGGACGGTCCGTCTAGACCGGTGGACGGTCTGTCTAGACTGAAGGATGGTCCGTCTAGACCGGTGGACGGTCCGTTTAGAGCGGGACGATTCGCCTAAACCGAAGGACGGTCCGTCTAGATGATAGAGGGTCCATTCGGGTAGTGGACGGTCAGTCCGTAGAGTGGAAGATCGAATATAGAAGGTTTTCGGTAAGTCTGACCGATGGATGGTCGCTCCAGGAACTTTCTGTCAGTTCGGACAATGGACAGTCAGACTGACCGTCTTCCGGCTGAGCATTTCTCATCTAAATCGACCCCGACAGATTCAGCTGTAGCTCGGACAAGCATGTATAGGAGTCCGCCGTCTACACTTTTTACTTCTGCAACCGTTTGTCCAGTTCTAATGTTTCTTCATATCTGATAATTAAAATCAATAGTACAATCAATTAACTCTATTGGAACAGATTTTGAAAGTTGCAGCTTGGACGGAGGGCCAAGAACGAGGCATTTTCCCAAACGCGCCCGCCAAGTTCGGACAGACGTCGTAGACTTTTCCCATGCTGTAGCAACTCCGTGCTTCAACGTGTAAAAAGCCTGGTTTTCTCGAAATTTCCAGTGGTTAACTTGAACACCAGAAATCAGAAATGCATACAAACCTCGACCAACCCTTAGCCTTTTCGTTTCTTATCGAATAATTTCAGTTGGTTTTACAAATATGTCCAGCACAAAATTCCACATGTTTTGAATCATGGGCAAGGTGGTTAACCACCATCAGAAAAAAGTATATCGTTTTCCCCAAAATCAGCTGATCAAAAAGTCCGGTACAAGAAGGTGTACTGCACAAACATGGAACAAACATAGAACATGGAACAAACATGGAACAAACATGGAACGTGGAACAAACATGGAACAAACATAGAACATGGAACAAACATGGAACAAACATGGAACAAACATGGAACAAACATAGAACATGGAACAAACATGGAACAAACAGGGAACATGGAACAAACATGGAACAATTATGGAACAAACATGGAACACGGAATCAACATGGAACATGGAATCAACATGGAACAGGGAACGTGGAACAATTATGGAACAAACATGGAACACGGAATCAATATGGAACAGGGAATGTGGAACAAACATGGAACAAACATGGAACATGGAATCAACATGGAACATGGAACAGGGAACGTGGAACAAACATGGAACAAATATTCTGCCACAAATAAAACGCAGCTTTATATAGTGGTCAAATTGAGAGATTGCACATCTTTCGGCAGGCCAAACACGAAGACCGTCATCATGCCCATCATCTGATGCTGGACGACATGGCAATGCGCCATCCACGCACCAGGATTGTCGACCCTGATCCGCCATGCCCGCCAACTGACCACCTCATTCGGTTGGCTCGCCGTCGGGAGCCGGTACAAATTGCTCGTGTCCCGTTTGATTGGGCCGCCGTTGTGAAGCCTTTTTTGCAGCTGGGCCTCCGCGACGGCTGGATCATACTCTCCTTCACCCGATCCGATATCCCAGAAGTGATCTCCGTGGATATGGAGAGGATGCACTTCGATAGCTCCGTGGATGTTATCGGCCACGTTCAACCAGACAATTTCGAGGACCTCCCCCAAGGAAGCTGGGTACGTTCGGGTCTTCCGGTCGAACCTGGAGTTGTAGTAAAATAACATACTAATTAACTGAAACGAAATTAAAAATAATCAAATCAACTCTGTTTGACGTCATCAATCTGACGAACCCTCCCGTATCCCGCGATGCGTAGTCGGGGATGAATTCCTCGTGATCCCGGTACAACGACTCGATGTAGGGTTCGGTCAAAAATGAATCGTCATACGGTACCCCGTTCATATGGAACGTCTCCATCCCGTTGCTGCTGATGACGGACTGAACCCTGATCACAATGCGGCGTGTTACATCGCCGGCCAGCGGGACCGAGTCCCGATACGGTCGAGAGGGTAGCGGAGCCAAGACATCCTCCAACCAACCGTCGACGAAGGTTTCATTCGGTAAGACGATGGGTCGGACTGACGGTCGGACTGACGGTTGGACTGACGGTTGGACGACTGACGGTCGGACTGACGGTAGGACTGACGGTCGGACTGACGGTTGGACTGACGGTTGGACTGACGGTTGGACGACTGACGGTTGGAGTGACGGTTGGACGACTGACGGTTGGACGACTGACGGTAGGACTGACGGTCGGGTGAAGGTATCCACCAGGGTGCCGGAAAGATTGTAGGATAACACACCGTACGCGGCGAATTGGTTCAGCTCAATGGTCCGTGGTTCCATCTGGATCCAGTACTGGGGGTGGGTGGCCTTGCCGTCGGCGGTCAATTCGGCGAGGGTTTTTGTCCGTAGCAGGAAACTGTAGCGTTGGCCGGGGCTGATTTGGATGTGGTCCACATCAAGGGGAGAGACGTAGCGACCGTCAACCTCGATGAGGGTCAGACGGCGGTGGCCTTCGAATCCGACGAAAACCTTGGGAGAAAGGTGGAGAACTGTGGGTTAGGGTTAACGGTGCACCAAAAACGGCGAAGAAAGGGAGGTATGGTCGAACGGTAAGTCCGGACGGGAAACGTGGAGGGAAGACTTGACAGACAACCTCACAGGGTTGATGGAACAACGGTGCATGACTGCTCAAAAGGACCAGACAGCCTGAGTCCACATTGGGTGTTCGACGGCTGGCCGAGGTAAATGACCGAACGACGGAGTCTTCTCTCGTAAATCGGCACAGTCCTCGTGGCAAGACCCGACACACCGGTTAAACGTGTCGCTATGGAAAGACGGAAGGACATGGAGGAGTGCAACTTACATGTGACAAAGCCATGGCTCCGATTATCCGGAACCGGTATGTCTTTCCGGGTTCGACCGTGATTTCCCCGTACGAACACGAAGGGCTTTCCGGTTCCGACATATCCTTCAACGATCGGGACCGTCCATTCAAGGCGATATTGTTCGTGAGATCATTTATGATGTCTGGATATCCGGCGTGGAAGACATCCGTTAGAAAGAGGACTCGATCGGCTGCGTAGGCAAACGGCGGCGCTACCCCGTCTTGCTCCTCTACGATGAAGGCTCCAGTCGCCGTGACTAGTTGAGTATCGATGTGGGAATGGTAGAAATACGTGCCAGCGTCGTCTTTGTCTAGTTGAAATATGTAATCGAAGAATTGAAGTGGTGGTATGGGGTACTGAGATACCATGGGCGAACCGTCCGCGTCTGGGTTGCCTCTTTGCTGGATACCATGCCAATGCTAAACAAAATAAAGTCATCAACATCTTCTGCTAAGACAGACAGTCAGACAAACAAACAGACAGGCAAACAGATAGGCAGACAGACAGACAGACAGACAGACAGACAGACAGACAGATAGACAGACAGACAGACAGACAGACAGACAGACCGACAGACAGGCAGGCAGGCAGACAGACAGACATGCAGGCAGACAGACAGTATGAAAACTTACAAGAGTTGCATTGAACTCGTCCATGTCGTTATAAACCCGAATCCAGACCTTGGTGCCAGCTTTGAAGCGTAGTTCCGGTCCGGGGACCGTTTCGTTGATAACGACGGATAGTCGAGTTGTGCAGTCCAAAGCGTAATGGACCGCTGTCATGCGAAGAATTACATCAGGATTAACACGGTCATTGTTTTTGTTGACATCACTTTCTTGCACAGATGGAGGAGACCTGTAAATTGTTAGGATCAGGGGCTTACGTGCTAAATATTGCAGTCCTTTCTTTCAGTTATATAGCTCCATACCTGTGCTCGATTGCGACCAATACACCAAAGAAGAGAAAAGTTCCCAACAATGCCCTCCTTAAGGTCCTCGCGCCCATTCTTGCCTAAAATATCACTTCAAAATCGGCGAAAGAACCGCTGCTCTGCTCCCTCCCTCTTCACTCTAATTCGGCTCACTTTTCATTAAAAATTATACGGACATCGAGAGCGCAGAGTGCAGGCACGGTGAGTTAACATCGCCGGCGCAGCGAGAGAGGCGCTGCTGCACGCTTAATCGAACTTCAACTTCAACTTCAACTTCAAACAGAAATGGAACTTCATCACTCACATTCACATATACGACTGTCACTCCCATTCACGCACAGTCACGCACAGTCAGTACGAATACTCCTACTGCTATTGCTAGTGCCCACTGCCCACAGCGGCAGATGCGCACCGCCCCCCCCCCTCTGCCATGGTGTTGTTAGAGCCAATTGAGGCTCCAGATAGAACGTACAGCTGAAGCTATAGAACGCAAAGAAATCCGGTTCTTCCGGCAAAGTCCGTTCAAGCTATGGAGTACAGTCAACGACAAGATTGAGTACACTGGCTGGTTCGGGGTATGGGCAAAAGGGGCGGAGCAGGGGGTGGTCAGGTGGTTGATTGTTCGATTGTTTGAAAACCACCCCCTGCCCCGCCCCGTTTGCCCATTCCCCGGATCCTCCAGTGTACTCAATCTTGTCGTTTGGCTGTGGGCTGTGGGGCGTACCCTTAATGTATTGCGCCATTCGTCGTAATGTGCTTTGCGGGAAACGCGAGAAAGCGAGTGGACGAACGAAACCGAGCTTTGTTCAAATAGTGTGCCACACGGCCCACCATGCCTCTGGTCACTCATTTTGCGTAAGGTGGCTTACCGCATAAATATGAAGGCCAATCAGACTTGCTGTCAGTGTGTGGTTGTGCTTTTGTCTGTCTGGTCGTGTCTCTGTCTGGCTGTGTCTCTGTCTGTCTAGCTGTGCCTGTCTGTCTGTCTGTCTATCTGTCTGTCCCTCTGTCTATCTGTCTGTCTGTCTATCTGTCTGTCTGTCAATCTGTCTGTCCCTCTGTCTGTCTGTCTGTCTGTCTGTCTGTCTATCTGTCTGTCCCTCTGTCTGTCTGTCTGTCTGTCTGTGCCTGTCCCTTAGTCTGTCTGTCTGGTTGTCTGGAGTGGTGCCCTGTATTACAAACCAGCATTCATTTACCATGTTAATCGAAATTTCACTTCCACAGCGTAGTCCACAGAGCGAAATTCGATAAATAAGCACATCAAGAAATAAGATGAGATACCAGAAATGCCTCAAAACGGTCGAGGACGACTTTCGAAGTTTCTCTAGTTCAATGGTCACTGTTATTATTAGTGCGATAATTAGTAGCAGTAGCCAACGAGAAAGAGAATGGTTGAAATGGCGTGATGAAGACATGATGCTGACTCGGTTCGGGACGACTTTTTTGACATAAATAACGAGTCCACAGCTTTTCACTTCATGCCCAGCAGCTCCACGTCGAAGATGAGGACGGCGTTGGGCGGGATGACGCCGGGATGGCCCTTCTTGCCGTAACCATAGTCGGGCGAGCAGGTCAGCTTAGCGCGCTGCAAAGAAAAACTCGTGCGAGCTACACGAGAAGAATAAGCGCTTGAGGATGACTCAATTCAAATCTACCTGTCCGAGGCTCATCTTAGCCACACCCTCGTCCCAACCTGTCGAGAGAAACCTTAAATTTGCCTTTTAAACTATAAGGCAGACAAGCAGGCAGGCAAGCAGACAGACAGACAGACAGGCAGACAGACAGACAGACAGGCAGGCAGGCAGAAAGGCAGACAGGCAGACAGACAGGCAGACAGATAGGCAGACAGGCAGATAGACAGACAGACAGACAGGCAGGCAGACAGGCAGGCAGACAGGCAGGCAGGCAGGCAGGCAGACAGACAAACAGACAGGCAGACAGACAGTGTTACTGCACCCTTGATGACTTCGCCGGCTCCAATCTTGAATGTAAAAGGCTTTCCGCGATCGCGAGATGAGTCGAACTTGGTACCATCTTCCAGGGTGCCTGCAAAAAAGTAAAATAATAATACGATAAAATGGATTAAATAAAAGCCGGAAACTAATCCGTCGATCGATCAATCAATCATTCATCAGTATGAATTGAAAACAAGCAGTTGCGGCATCCGCCTACAATATCAATGCGTGTAGGAGTTACGCGCCTATTCATTGCCAGCACAGTATGCGAAGTACCAGACATGGCCGAAAAGATATTATTCATTCTTTCCCCTCCTTTCCCTCCACATTCCGCTAATCACAACAAATGACTTCTCATCTGCAAACCGAGTAAATCCATAATTAAAGTCCTGCCGATTCCTGAAATTCCGATCGACCAATAGACTAAAGCTAATCCACAACCAGGCGAGCCGATGCACACTTGACCCCAATCAATAAATCAATAAATCAACCAATCAATACATCAATCAAGCAATGCGCTGCATACGCAAAATACACCCAATCAATACATCAATCAAGCGAAGCGCTTAATACGCAAAAGCATAACCAATCAATACATCAATCAAGCGAAGCACTGCATACGCAAAAATACAACCAATCAATACATCAATCAAGCGAAGCATTGCATACGCAAAACATAACCAATCAATACATCAATCAAGCGAGGCGCTTCATCCGCTTTTTGCGTACTACCGATACAAGCCTTCTAAGATTTGCACTATTATTCATTCTGACCGAGCAAGAAGTAATTACTGGATGCCCAATGAGTTCGCCTAACTGAAATCAATCAACAGAGGTCGTAAGTGGAGCCGAAAATCGGCGATTTTGATGAAAATAACAACACCGAAAATATGAGAAATTCACCGCATCAATCAATCAATCAACCGTAGCATCCAAGCAAGCAAGCAATCAATCAATCAAGCAAGCAATCAATCAAGCAATCAATCAAGCAATCAATCAATCAATCAATCAATCAACCGTAGCATCCAAGCAATAAGCGAACACGCACTAGCACACATAATACCGAACACAAAATTCCTTACCGGTGTAGTGCACGGAGACGGTCTGGCCCTTCTTGGGATAGGTCGCTTCTACAAACCAAAACAAATCCGGCTCGGATGAGGTGCAAATTTACGGGGAATCCCGGTCGCGAACCGGAATACAACCGTGGCCACAAAGCTGGATTGACCGAATTAGAGCCACTTAGATCGTATCATGTGTTATTTACCAGGAGTGCCTCACACTCGGTCAGTCCAGCATTATGACCACGCGTGTTCGGGATCTTTCTCTTACCGTCGCCGGCTTGCTTGTTGATAGTCTCCACAGTGACTCCCATTCTGACGGCGGTCGAGTGAAGAGAGCGCTGAAAATTCGCGGTCCGCTGAAGAAGGCGACAAGCTTGCATGGAGGGAAACCCGAAGCAAATCTCGGAGAACCTAAAATAAATGTGTTTTTTATTAGAATTTCGTTTTAAATTCAGAGTGGAATTTTCCACTTAGGCGGCCTTCATATATTACGTAATCAACGGAGGGCAGCTGGGTGGTCTGAACCCTTGATTACTCACCAGTAAAATAGGCCCCGCCCTCAAGTATAATTTTGAAAATCTGAGTAGGTGCGTGGTCGAAAAAGACTTTTTTTGATTACGTAATATGTGAATGGCGCCTTATCTTAATTGGCCAGTTGCTGTGTGGGCGGAGCCCGTTATTCCCAGGCGCCAGGTGGCACTGCTGTGGCCGCTGCAACATTTCTCGCCAGGTGGCACTGCTGTGCCCGCTGCAACTTTTCTCGCCAGGTGGCGCTGCTGCACCTTTTCTCGCCAGGTGGCGCTGCTGCACCTTTTCTCGCCAGGTGTAACTGTCCAATACAAATGATATTGAAGCCGGTTTGTTGTATTTTATTTCATCTAAACTACGGCTGTAAGCAACAACACTACATAAAGGTGTCAAATACTGTACAATCTGTCGCAAAAAAAACCCAGTGGTGTCAAAAAGTGAAAGAAAAGGAAATTTTAGAAACTGCTGCTTATGGCTGCGACTGGAATCTTCCCTTCGCTTTCCAACTCCTTAAATGTTTCTCTGTTGAACAAGATCTTGTCTGCGGCAAGCAATATTTTCTAAAATAATTTAGGGACACAGCTTTTTAGGAAAAAAGTTTGGCCACAATCTGAAACTGGCACAAGTAATTGATCTCTTGGGAGTCCAGGCTAAGCGTCCGTTTAATGACCTAACAGCCAGACAGACAGACAGACAGACAGACAGACAGACAGACAGACAGGCAGGCAGGCAGGCAGAGCAGGCAGACAGACAGACAGACAGACAGACAGGCAGGCAGGCAGGCAGGCAGGCAGGCAGACATGATTGACAAAATGGCTCACCTTTGAAGTTTACCACGAGGCAAGGTCTTTCCATTTCATTTCCTCAAATTGTTCATTGTACCGGGGCTCTCAATGTAAACATGTTCTCTTATAGATATTTTTCATCGCATTGACACTTTTCACATTTGACATCCTCATCGTTTGCCATCTATTGTCTATTGAGAGGGTGCCAAACGGAAGTACAACACTGGGAACTGCGGGGCTTGCGGAAACATTCCTGCTACGCTGATTATCGACGAAAGTCATCTCGTGGTTCGGCCTCGATATCTGCTGGAGCCACCCGCGCACCTGTCGGTATTGTTTTTGTGTTGCACTGTAGAATTCCGATCAACTAGTGCTATTGAGCAATCAGCTCAGTCAAAAGAGAGCGGATCTGATTGCTTGCAAAAATAGGAAACCACAAAACTGCATGTGCTTAATTGCCTGAGAATCGGGTGATTGATTACTTGATTGAAGCACCTCAGAGTTTTCGGCCCGTCGGAACTAATTTACTGAGGGGTCTGGTAAAGAGGACACGGCAAACTAACCCAGAGTATTCTTCTGGAATCCGTTTGTCTATCTGCCAACAAATATGTCAGTCCTCGGTACATGTCGACATGCCTATCTGTCGGTCATCTGGTCGACGTGTCGGACTGCCGGTTTGCTACTCAATTGGTTGATGGTGCTGTTGGACCGTCCGTCGGTCGCTCCGTTGGTCGGTCGATCGGTCGATCGGTCGGTTGGTTGAGCCGTCGGTTGGAAACTCTTTCGGTTGGTTTGTCGGTCAGTCGATCCGTCGGTCAGTCGGTCAATCGGTCAGTCGATCCGTCGGTCAGTCAGTTAATCAGTCGGTCGGTTAGTCGATCAGTCGGTCGGTCATTCGGTTTTCCCCGTCGGTTGGGAGATCTTTCGGTTGGTTTGTTGGTCGGAAATTTGGCTGATCATCGGTCAGTCGGTTTCTTGGTCGGTCGGTTTGTCCGTCGGCTAGTTTTTGTTCCGTCCGGTTTCTGTTAGATCGCTCCGTCGGTTGTTTATCCTGTCGGTCGCTCATCGGTCAGTCGGTGTGTCGATCGGTAGAGTTTTCGTATCGTCAGATTTTTGTTAGGTCCGTTGGGCGTTTACCCGTTCGGTCAATCGGTACGCACCGTTGACCGCATCGCTTTACCGTTTAGTTTGTTACACGGTCACTCGCTTGTTTGGTGACCCGGTTGGTTGGTCAGTCAAATGAAATTATCTTGTTTTTTTGTCATTACTGCTGCAAGTAAAGATGCGGAACATCGTTATGAACTTAAGAAAGAACTGCCTGCTCGACGTTTCCGATAAGGGACAGAAAGAACTCTGAAACCCTCGTCGTTATGATTGCCCGGCTTAATTCCGGTTAAATTTTCTATTTCCAGAAAAATTTGAAAGTAACCAATATATTGTTAGACTCTGCCTAACCATCCATCCATTTAGTATTCATTAATTATATAAACTTCTGTGTGTCGACCTATTTTGTCTGCTTGTTGTTTGTCAGTGTTGGACCACGCCCAACAAGTCCTCATATCCAATCATCACAGCTATTTGACTCGTTAATACCTTACTTACTTAGTAACTCTGTCTACCCTATTAACCCTATTCTGCTGCCACAGCTAATTACTTGTATGTAATTCTGATGTGTGTGCTATTTACTATCAATTCTGTAGTTAACACTTTACTATATAATGAGATGTTTTACTAGTTATAAGCGCAGTTTTACTTCTTCTTTCCTTTCTTCCAGTTTTCTTCTCTACCTATTCCTACATTCAGTCTAATAAACTTGTTACCTACCAAACTTCCTGTTGGTAGACCTAACATCAGTTTACATAATCTAGTGTTTTACATAATCGTTAGGTAATCTATGTTTGTGACTGTGCGTGTGTTGATCTATTTAAGCAGAAGAATATGAGTTGTGTGGGGGGGGGGATAGTTCTTTAGTATTCTCGTTTTTCGTTTCTCAGTCTAATAAACTCTCATTATCTTTTGGCGTGAATCAATCTAGAACTCCATCGATAGGACTCAGGCCTATCAATATGATTGGATGGGTTGTATGTATGTACATGGCTGAACGGATGGAAGATGGATGAGAATAGTTGTGAGTTGGATTTGAGAGTCTGGCACTATTAGTGCTCAGCCAGTTATCGACATCCTCACGGGCTTTTTCTGTGCGATACTTGAGAAAGGTCATTCTACAAGCTTTGCGTCTTGAGTGGCATGGGTGTTCCGTGTTCCCACATGGGGCGAACCAACATGGAGAACAAAGATGGGGAACAAAGTGACCACAAAATCCGTGCGTTAATCATTCTCTCTTCCCATTGAGTCTCTACCCATTTCATTCCTCTGACAATCCGTCTTTGATCCGGGACTGATCCGTCTCCATTATACCATTCTACCATTCGTTTGTTCATCTTTGTTTTCTGCCTATGTCAAGTTTTTACCTCTCGTCCGTCTCTTCACAACAATAATTCGACGAGTGTCGATATAAGTTGGCTCATGGTCCCATTTTGGGAACAGTTGTGACTGTTTTTGCAAGAAAACCCAGAAAAAAACCCTCCCGAAGAAACACTACCCGAAATACCGTTACAATCGATGACGGTTACAGTTACAAACACATCCGCGTATGAGCCAGCCCCAAGTACACCAACCCACTCGAGTTGGGCCTTCAAGACCCGTCGCGGAATTACGGGATAAGAAAAAGACTTGGATTTGAACTCGAAGCACGGTTTCATGATGTTGTGGGGCTGTTGGTTAATTTTGCTGAGCGCTCGCACCTCAACCCGGATGAATTTAGCCGATGCCGCAGCACTCAGCTGGTCTTCCGTGTTTCGTTCGAAGCAGCGGTAACAAATCTGACTCATAATCGGGGGCGCAAACACCGGCGCAAAAGGACAGCCCCCGGCTATCATCGCATCCCAAAACTTCCAGCATTTGTCCAGCAACACGCCGTGTATCTCAGTGCAAATAAATACTCCATCCGTGCTGCTGCACAGCGCCTTTTTCGAATGTTAGGCCTCCGTCCCTACTAGGACGGAAGAACCTGAACATGCAAGCTATTAGACTGAATAATAGGAGAAGAATTGTAGGAAGACTTTACTGGTAGAGGAGATTAGAGGTGAAAGGAAGGAACTCTCCTAGATTACTGTAGAACACCCGCTTATATAGTCAGGAATAAAGAATAGTTCCTGATCTAACGTACTAGTTCCTGCCGACATGGCGAAATTATGTACGTGATAATAGCTGAGTAAGTACATTATGGAATGTGAAGGTAGATAGGAATGGGTTAGCTAGATAGAGAGGCTATACTATTAGTAAGTATTGCGTAACTGTTGGGTTCCACCCAACACGAAAGACCTTCATAGAAGCCAGTGCAGCGGCTGTGAGGACCCCTTCGAAGACCTTCGAAGTGACTGAGTGGTAGTTAGATTTACTTTTATGTTTGTAACCGATTTCTAGTTTGTTTGAGCCAATTATTTGATGTTTATTCTGTTCAGCTTGTCGTTGAAAATATCAACGAAAATCGAAGTGCTGTGCTAGTCATCTGCGACCATACTCATCGCATTTCAAGGTCTTTAAGAAAACCTGCACCGGGTTCCCAAAGACCCATAATTGTTTGATACAGCGCTTTTCTCATTTTGTCAAAAGGCTTTTGAGAACGCCTGTGTACCAGAGCGAAAGTGGCCAAAAAGCCGCTGTGGAGGCTTTGCTCACAGCACGTTTTGATGCCTGTACAGGGGTCTTATTCGCACTGGGATGTCAGCATGCTGTAGTTTGCCGTACGCCAGCAGGTCTAGGAGGACGCAGCCCAGATTCCATAGGTCGGAAGCCGGACTGCAGGCGCGCCCGTTTGTTGTTCTGGGTTTCGCGGGCGAATTCTCGTGCAATCTTACAGTACGTTTAGATGGGCGTAGGTAAAGGCTTAGAAGGGATTCAAGACTTCTGCAATTACAACGGAGTGACTGTTTTCAGACAGCATGACAGCGTCGGTCAGAAGGATCCCGAGACAAATTGTCGGGCGCTGGTCGTGGAGAGAAGCCAGTGCGTCCAATAGCTGCTTGGTGTGCTGGAGCATTCGATCAACCGTCAGGCTTTGATCTTTGAGGATACTTTGAAGAGTTAGACTGTCCATATTGGGCGGGATTCTGCGCGAGTTTGGTGATTTCTTCGTAAGTCCCCAACACTGAAGCCGATCACCCGAATAATGTGGACACCTTGAAGGTCAGAGACTCTTTTCATCAAATCGAGCTGAGGTTGAAAATGAGTTTTAATTGAATAATTTTGAAAGAGCTGAAAAAAAGGCCGTCATGTCACGGTCGCCATCCGGCAGAAACCGTTGAAGAGTGGATGAATGAGCCACTAGACTCACTCTACCGCTTACGCCACGTATTTAATTCGTTTCACTCGCCTTGTTCAACTTTATTTACGGTGAGATGAAACCAGTTATTGGTTCAAGTCCAGTTTGTTTCTCGATGATGTCTCACAATTGCAATAAACTAGAACACGGATTATAATTCCTTCTATTGCGGTGAAAGGTTTTACAGCTGACTTTATTCTCCGCACGGCGAATACGGCTACGTGCGATCCATCGTACTAGCTCCCGTGCAGATGAAGTCGCTCAACTGCTGGACATAATTATCCACCGGGCAGTAGTTCAAGGGTAAAAAGGCCGTCAGCATCGGGTACTGTACCCCGTCGCCCTCGTCCGTGTCGTGGATGGTCACACCGACGTACTGCTTCAGTCCGGGATACGTCTCGTGGTCCGGAACGTCCGGTCCGACCTCGCAGACCTGCAGCAGCGAGATGAGATGCTCGTCGCGACGGTTGAGACGGTCGTCCGGATTGGCCAGCACCAGGTTGTAGATGTCCGGGAGGATCCAACGGAGTCGCGGCAGCTGCTCGAAGAACTCCGGCTTCAGGCATGAGTGGTTGTACCCTTGAATGCCGAGATACTCGAGTCTGCGGCCGCCGCCTTGAAAGATGCCCTGAATTTCGGTCGGGTTCCCGCCCAGCATGAGGGACTTGAGGCTGGGCAGACCGTCGAAGGCTCCCGGAGCAATCTGGCGCATTCCGTTGTCGCTGAGGTCGAGATCTTCGAGCTGTTGCAGCTGCTGACTCGACTTTAGAGCGAATTCGTCCGCGAGGGACCCGATGAGGTTGCCCTTCAGATCGAGTCTCCGCAGGCTGGGAAGGTTCGCGAATAGACCGGCAGACACGGACTGCAACATATTCCTGTGTCGATAGAAAACCATATTCAGAAAAGAAAATTCTTGGAAAGTTAATATTTGTTGGGCGAGGGTACGGAACTATCACCTGAAGGGCTGGTTTATACTTTTACAAATGCATCTAGACTGTGAAATGTTTGTGCTGTGATAATGCTGCCACACGGTTACAATCCAACAAAGCATCTCTAAACCAAAATGTGAAAAACAAGTTGGAACTTTGACTGCAATCAACCAATCAACAGGGATCGCCGTGTCAAAGGTGACATTGTACATCAGCCTGCCAATCAATCAATCTATCATCCACGAACTCAATAAATTAGTTCCAATTTTACGGCGAGCCGTAATTCCAATGTCTAACAAGAGAGTATTTACCTGTGTCAGTCTGAGATCGGATTCAAAAAATGTTATGGATACTTACTATCAAATCATGATTTTAGAAAATATGACTGGTCCCCTTCAATTCCGTTTGAGATGGGGAAAATCGGGAAAGATTCCTATTGCGGCAGTCGCTTTAATGCTTTCCCAATAACGTTGATTGATTGATTAAACACAGTACAGTACTGTAGCGACACGATTCTAAGGCGCAGTTTTAGCCGCGCCCCCGGGCTGTTTGCCCACCACTCCGTCTTAAATGCCCTAAATATTTTATTCCATTTTTTTACCGAAAACCGAAGAAATAAAATTTTGGAGCGCTGGTCTTTGCCTCATGGATTGTCTCTGAGAAGGATGGAGAGGCTACCCCTTTACCGGTGGCTAATGTAAGAGCCTGCTTTTTCGATTGATTGATCTCTTACTTGTGAAGATCACTAAGCATGTGGACCGTTGGTAAGTTGCTTGACTGAAGACTGAGGCGCATTTCAGTGGGTAGGTGGTTTTGTACGCACACGTGAGGCCGTGTGTACGAAAAACGCAGTTTGCGTTGCACCTTAGAATTGCTTCGCTAGAGTAATTTTCATTAACGAAAATGTTTCATCAGCCATCTTCTCCACTCCAACAAACCACGAATAAGGAATTTAATTATTCGGTTGATATTCTGATGATTTTGACAGACTGGTTGTTGGAGATACCAAAATTCTCTGCTTTAACTGTTATTGGAACGGATTTGAAGATCCCAGTTACCATTTCTGTGGCCCCGACTCGTTTTTCAAATAGTTTGCGCATCGACTTTTGTTTGCCTGAACCATTAAATGGGTAAAGGAACAAAATATTTTCGTAATTCAATCAATCAATGCTACGGTGAAAGCTTTTAAGCGGCTGCCGCAATAGTAATCTTCCCCGATTTTCTCCATCTCAAACGAAATCGAGGGGGACCAATCTTATTTTCTGAAATCATGAATGCAATCAAGACAGAAGTAATTGGCAACAGGCGCGTCTCGAGCTTGCGTCTCGAGCTTACGTCTCGAGCTTAGTCAGACGGCGTGCCATTTGTTTATTTTGAGGTTTGAGCAGCTGAGAGTTGTTCTATTAAACGATTCGTCACCGATTAGCGTCGTTATTAAACGTGTCACGTACATTATGGACGGACTGTCCCGATTTAGATCCACATTTCGCAAACTGTCATTTAAATTTAAATTTAACTTTAAACATTTAAATCTAAAATGCGCGATTTTCGCGGTTTTAGTTTTAGAAGTAGAGATAAGGAGTGCAAAAAGCACGTGATCGTCAACTGTTTCTGTTTTCGATTGTGCAGTCGGATTACAACACAATTAGGCGTTTAAGCTTTGTAATTCGACCGCTTTTCGACTGAGCGTTTAAACATTCCTTGTAAAAATCACTTTTACAGTTCAAGCAAGTTCAAATTTGTAGAAGCAAAGACCAGCCTTAATAAGACACGCGTGTGGAGTTCAAATTCGAATCGATATAATTTATCACGAATTTCGAACATCTTTAATACATATTTAAAGAAAGGATATCTAGGTCCAAATGGGAGGTCCAAAGTTTTCAAGGACGGTCCGAATTTGATGAAAAACTGATGTTTTTGAAAACTTTTTGAAATCCCAGGGGTCCGTGGAAATGAGAACCCCACACTTCACAAAATTCAAAATAATCAGGGACCAGAAGCCGAATTTTGGGTTCAATGTTGGAAACAACATCTTACCCCTTTGCCCGCCCCCCTGGCTCTACAATGAAGGGTCCTGGTTCCAATCGGTAAGGACCTTAAACGGGCTTCTGTCGAGATATACCTTAAGCTCTACTACACAGGAATTGATTGTGGGGTAGCTTACTTCATGCCAGACACAATTTTCTCAGTATTAAAAAAGTCCTGTGCAATTTTTCACAATCCATCCTCTTTATGCGTCACAGGGGCGAACGTGGAAATACCTGCTCAAGCCGAGTGTCCGTAGATTGGGAAGCCTCGGTATGGTGTCAATCAGCAGTGTCGTGATGGCGTTATCATCAAAGTACAGCTCCTCCAGACTCTCCGTTGTCTCCGGGGAGAAACGCAACGTTGCAAAGACCGACTTCTTGTACACTCCCGCCTGCATGCGGAGAATCTTAATCGGCGGCATCGTCGTGAATGCGTCCTGGTCGATCCACGGCGGCAGCTGCGGTGAGTGGATGCACATGCTCACGTCCACGTCAAAGAGGCTCGGCGGCAGGTCCATGAAGGTTTCCTTGTTTAGAAACTTCAACGGATTACAGCTGATATCCAGCACCTTCAGTTTGGTCAGGGGCGCGAGGTGAACACCTTGGAAAACGGTTAGCCGGTTGTGGGACAAGATCAAGGTTTCCAGGCTGACGAAGGCCGCAATCCCTGTGTGCGGGTTGCCGAACTGTCCGCTGCTGTTGGAGAAGTAGAACTGCAGCTGATTGCCTGCCAAGTTGAGGTACGTCACTTGGGAGACGATCCGAGAGAGGGAGGAGTTAGGGGCCGGCAGAATGGTGAGGTCGTTGTAGGAGAGATCGAGATGGGTCAAGTTTACCGATGCACTGCCGTCGAAGATGTCAACTTGCCAAAAATTCTGCAGGTTGTTGTGGTGCAGTTTCAAGGTCCGAAGGGCTGGAAGTCCA
>LRSR01001619.1:0-25089 GCA_001579985.1 Hypsibius dujardini | reverse complement strand
TTAGATTACAGTAAATTCTGTCGCTTACTGTACAGTGTGTTCCTGCTTCATCGTTCGTCTGGAAGACAACATCGAACTTTAACTTTTGCTGTTCATTTAAGCTTCAGCATGGGCTCAATGGAATCACCAACAGCCAACGAAATTTTATTCCCAGACATTGCATCATTTCTGCAGAGTGTCTTGAAAACTGATGCGGAACACGAAAATGACGACGACGTGGCATTTGACCATGAAAATCTTCTTGACGACGAGGCCTTCGCTTACCTCGAGGACCTGCTGCATTCCGACCTGAATCGGCTACAAGCGGAGGAAGCCCGCTTGGACAACTCATCAAAGGATGTACATTCCAGCAAAGCCGCACTGGTTCTTGAAGTAAATGTTTTTTTAATACACTAAATAGATCAATCAATTCACGAGTCGTGCAGTAAATCAGTTACTGTGAACGATTTAGTCAATCAAATCAATCAGCCAATGGATCACTGCACGTAGTGCAATGTCACGCCAATTCGTCAATCAAGCGCTCGTATTGCGCTCGATTATATATTTTTTCTTCTCCCCAGAATTACACGGTACTTTTGGAAGCTTCCAGTCAACTGGAAGCCATTTCTCGCGACCTGCCGGAGATGAAATTGCAGCTGCAAGGTGTTTCGACGCATTATGCGGCGACGGAAGAGCAGGCGCGGGCCTTTTGGCAGAGAGCGGAGGAATTTGGAGCGCATCGATCGAGCGTTCAACAACAAGCGACGCAGTTGGGCTTCATTCAAGATCTTCTAGAAATTCCAGCGCTGATTGACAATCTAACCAAGAGCGGCTTATTCGACGAAGTACGTTCGAGTTGGCGTTTGGGAGAAATTTTTTTCCCATTGGACGATTGATTGATTGATGTGTTGATTGATTGATGTGTTAATTGATTGGTGTGTTGATTGATTGATTATAGGGTTGATTAATTTATTATAGGGTTGATTGATTGATTGGTTGATTGATTAATGGTTGATTGATTGATTGATGAGCTGATTGATTCATTGATGTATTTGTATTTTAGTGTAACTTAATTGCCTTGGCCCGGACGGGACGGTGCTAATATTATTGTTGGTGGGCATTGAGTGGATGCTTTTGTTGTTTGCTTTGCAGGTTGTGGATTTGGTTTATTTTGTGCAAAAGCTGTCAGCGAAGTCACCTGAAGGCAAAGTTGTACAGATTATCGCTGAGGAGACGCGGAAACGGACATGGGTCGTGATGAATCTGATGTCGCATCAGCTGCGGACTCTCCCGGTCCAGCTGCTGCAGGCTTTGAAAATTGTATCGCTGGAGCGACGGCTCGGTCAGGTGATGGAAATCCGGGTGGAGGAGCATGTTCGCACTGATTTTCTGCAGGTACATTTTTGTCTGTCTGATGCTCTGTCTGTCTGCCTGTATGTCTGCCAGTCCGCCTGCCTGCCTGCCTGCCTGCCTGCCTGCCTGCCTGCCAGCCTGCCTGCCTGCCTGCCTGCCTGCCTGCCTGTCTACCTGTCTGCCTGCTTGTCTGCCTGCCTGCCTGTTTGTCTGTTTGGCGAACCAACAGACTGTGCCTCTGCTTAGTTGTGCATTCTTGTCTGCCTGACTTGTCTGTTTCTGATTGTTAGCGTTACTGTGTTGTTTTTACATTTTACTTGCAAGCCGCAATTAATTTTCTTGCAGTCTAGAAGTATTTTTATCAGCGGTCTCGTGAGAGCCGTGCCGCAGAAGGACACTTACCAGTTTCTGACGCGGGTACTGGAAATTTGCCGACTGCACTATTTCGACACTCTCAATTATTTCCTCTCCGTGTTTCCCCACAATCCGGATCTGCCGGTGGACCTCCGCACTTTGCCCTATGTCTGGCTTCGGGAAGAGGCATGTATAATTCATTATTACCGGTCACATCATCCTTGCTTTTGACTTTCACAGCAATATCGTATTTGTGCTTCCTTTTTTTAGCTGTCTGAGCTTTGTGCCCTGATGGAGAAGTCCTTGCCGAATGTCGACGATAACAGACTGGAACCTTTGTTTAACCACTGTCTCAACTTCTCTGAAGCGCTCTCACGATTTGGTTCAAACATTTCGACAACTTTTCTTCAACTCTTTGTGCAGCAAATCGCGGGGAATGTAACTGCGAGTTTCAAGACAGCCATGACCAAGTAGGTTTACTTATCTGGTTTTGGCCAGTAATTCACTGGTTGCTTAATCCCTTCTGTTTCTTATCTTTGCAGCTGTCTGTCTGTCTGTCTATCTGTCTGTCTGTCTGTTTGTCTGTCTGTCTATCTGTCTGTCTGTCTGTCTGTCTGCCTGCCTGTCTGCCTGCCTGCCTGCCTGCCTGTCTGTTTGTCTGTCTGTCTGCCTGTCTATCTGTTTGTCTTTCTGCTTGTCTGTCTGCTTGTCTGTCTGCTTGTTTGTCTGCCTTATTGTCTGCCTACAGTATACAGATCTGTTTGTCTGCCTACTCTATCTGCCTGCCTGCCTGCCTGCCTGCCTGCCTGCCTGTTTGTGTCTCATCACTTTGCCTACAAAAGTTCGCTTCTGATTGCTATGGTCCACTTCTCCGTCCGCCCAACGATTGCTAGTTCACTGGCAGCCGGATTTGTGTTGTTGCAGTTTCAAAACCGGGATAGTGGATATTCAGATTGCCCGAAAATCCCGACCGCCCGTACGGCCGTCCCCAATTTCACCAACCCAGCCCGAGGATAAATTTCGAGCGCCCGATGAGTTATCGAACTTTCCCGTCCTCTGCCACCTTCACGACGCCATCATTGCTGCCCTCAACCGGCCACGCTGTTGCGCCATTTCCAGTCTCACCGTCCCGGTCGTCGCGGCCATCAACCAGTTGCTGCTGGAAGCGTCCATCCTTGTCCGTGAGATGTCGGGCGAGCGAAAAATTCCCGTGGAATTTGAGCACACCTTTGACGTTGTCTTCGTGCCGGCGGTGGAAAGAGTTCGCGATGCGCTCTGCCCGGCGCAGGAAGCTGCTCGGGTGCTCGGGGTTTCGCTCCAGCAAGTCAGCCTGATCCTCAACTCATCCACTAATCGCGTGGCAGCTTCGAGTTCTGACATTAGTACCGTGACTAACGGTCACGCAGTTGCAACGTAACATTTTATGAGTGACGGAACCTAATTCATGCCTAATTCTCAAATACTAGATAAATAAATACTGGAGACATCAAAACCGGAAATAGAACTGCTCCCTAATATGAAAATTCACACCGGGAATAAAAGGGATCAAGCCCTTCTTCACCGTTTATTAAGCGAAGACCTTACAGACACTTCCTCTGCATGTCATGGACTTGGAGGGGGGGGGGGAAGGTGAACCGGAGTTCATATGTTGAGACATTGGACGGAAACCACTGGATTCTCAATGTCACGCTTGCTTTGTATTAGACGCAGCTCCAGATGCCGCAGACACGGTTGTGGATCTTGGCAGTTCTCTATAGTCACACAGACAGACAGTCAGACAGATAGGCAGCCAGCCAGACAAATAGGCAGACAGACAGACCGACAGGCAGGCATGCAGACAGACAGACAGGCAGACAGACAGACAGACATCCAGACAGACCGACAGGCAGGCATGCAGGCATGCAGACAGAGAGACAAAGAGACAGACAGACAGACAGACAGACAGGCAGACAGACAGGGAGAGAAAGGCAGAACGATAATCCGGTTAGTGATGCCTTACCCTGAAAATGCTTCCAAGTCCGTTTAAGGACCGCCTGCAGCGTCGACACGGTGATATCACAAGAACGCTGAAGATCCCCGGTTTTGGTCATCCAGGCAAGCAGCAAAGCGGTGAACAAATCACCCGTGCCCGTGAACGAGGCCGGTAATCGAGGAATGTTCATGCGAAATCTCAGCTTTCCCGCGCCTACAACCAAAAACACGTTGTGTAACGCTGATTCCTCACCCGTCAGTTTCAACACTAAGTATTGAACAACCTGCCTTGATTTACTGCGCTTCCGAAACCAATGAGATTTTTATCATCTCCCAAGTCACTGCTGGAGATGATGACCGTCGGCACGCCCCGCGAGTGCAGCCGATCGATAGCAGCTAAAGCGTCCTTCTCAGATCGAATTGTTATGCCTGTCAGCAATCTAACACAAAACATCGGAGCCTTGATTATTTATGTCCTGCCAACACCAGATGGTGCTCCCACCATTGTGCGCTGCTGTTGAGCGTGTGATAAATGGCACTCACTCGGCTTCAAATTGGTTCGGAGTGACGATGTCTGCCAACGGCAGGATGGAGTCTCTGTAGGCCTCGAAGACTTCCATAGGCACGTACTGCAAATACACAAGGTTGGAGTTTTACGACGAACGCTGCAAGGCAATCAAAATATTTATTACCATTTTTCCATTATCTCCCATTACCGGATCACAAACTAAGAGAAGAAAAAGAACCTGCTAGTCCCTTCAGTAATCGAATGACTTGATCCATCTGCCTATGTCTGCCTGTCTGTCTGTCTGTCTGTCTGTGTCTGCCTGCCTGTCTGCCTGTCTATATGTCTGTCTGTCTGTCTGTCTGTCTGTCTGTCTGTCTGCCTGCCTGTCTGCCTGACTGTCTGCCTGCCTGTCTGCCCGTCTATCTGCCTGCCTGTCTGTCTCACCGTAAATCAGTTTCGGATTAGACCGCTTTAACTCCCTCGCAATATCGGCTATTTTTTCCAGCAGTGTCTTTGATTGCACGAAACCTGAAAAGAGTTCAGTCAGTTCAACTGTGATATAGACAAACAAGAACTGCACCGTACCGGTGAGCAAATGCGTATAACTCATCGTCAGATGATTCATTCGCAGTCCGTCGAAGAGATCTTGCAGCGTCTTTTCATCCATACAGCTTCCCTTCCAACTGCCGTATCCTAAAATGTTTTGGTTTCATTGAGTTTTATTTTCGCCGGTGAGATTTAACAAGAATCTAATAGACTGCCTACCTGTGTGGTTCGAAAATTCCACAGTGTTTATAAAATCCACATCAAAACCTAGCACCTACAAAATCAATGCAATATGGATCATTGATTGACTGATTGTACGCAAAATGTTTAAAGTACACTCACTATGGCTCACAATTGATTGATTGACTGATTGTACACAAAATGTTTAAAGCACACTTACTATGGTTCACAATCGATTGATTGACCGATTGTACAGAAGATTTTCAAAGCAACTTACTATGGTCTGCTATTGATTGATTGATTGATTGATTAACGATGGAAAGTCTACGAAATCTATATTTTCACTCACCTGCAGTGGAAATACGGCGCTTTTATTGCCGACATAACCCGACACCACATGGCTCTGTATAGAGAGCACTCGATAATCCCTATCTGAGTCCTCCGCATTATCTCCATTAGGCAATCCTCCTGGATGACTGTCCATAACTCCGAAAAATCGCTGCGGGAGCTTAAAAATAATGCAAAAAGCGAATTTGCGACACCTGTGCGATCCAGATTGCGCAAAGGAAAGAGACCTGGCGAGATCGTGGCAGTGTTTTCATCGCGGTTTCGATGGTGATGATGATGTAAGCGAAAGTCTTTTCGTTTGACGACTGATTGTTATTTGTCTGTGCAGTGCGCACTGCACTTACATTCTGCGCATCAGAAAATATCCAAACAGTGTGCATTCACACTGCGCACTGCACATCGTCCTGTTTGCACTCTTTGCTTCGACTACCATATGCTCGCGATCTGAAGGGACAGCTAAGCCCCGCCTCCCTCGATATGACCATGCACTCAATTGAACGTTCAATCTGATTCACTCTTCTCTGATTGGCTCATTTCGTATAGCTTACTTTTCGTGTTCGATTGATTGATTGTACAGCTGTGCTTTTCCGTATTTTTGTTCCCACAGTGGTAATTTGCTGAACGGCACTGAATAGGCACAGCCCGGGCTGGTTAAAATTTACGGGTAGGGCAGAAAGTGTCTCTTTAGATCGCGAGCATACGATAATTTTCATTTTTCACGTGGAAGTTAGGATTTTTTTTCCGCTCCCGGTTTTGCTCATGTGTTTTAGGCCAAACATCGCGAACGCATAAAATTTCAACCGACGACGTCGCCTTTAATTTAAATCCAGGTACGTGACACGGCCTTGCAAACGATTCGCTGTCGAATTTGTAAATTTAAAAGATCAATTTTAATTTTTGTCCTCGTCATTACTCGATTGGCGGCGTGAAGCGGATCAGCTTTACCATCTGGTTTGCTGTTGCATTCCATGAAACCTTCTCGTTGTTGCACATTTTTTTCCCCGGCGCTCTCATAATTTCGATCCCGGTTCACCTCACCTTTCCCCTAGCGATATCTTCAAATTTTTAGATTGACATTTGGAAGTTAATTCGGTTGAAACGGTTCTGAGTTGTTTCTGAAGCGCTGTTCATTCGATTTAGCGCCGGTCATTCCGAGTGTGAAGCGGTGAAACCGACCAGCAGGTTCAGTGCTCGTTCTCTGACTCGATTCGGGACCGTGTTCTCGTGCCGGTTGGAAACAGCTGTTTCCTTCCTCTGCCTTCCGGTTAATCATAACTTGCATGCTCTTCCGTTATCAATTCGAACGAACTAATTTAGGGATGTTTTTAAATCGACTGGAGAAAATCGTTCAAATTTCGTTTAAACGACCGATTCTGAATAATAATCTTCCACCGGGAATTATCAGCCAGGAAATTCTTCCGGGTCGTCGCGCCTGTTTGCACTCGCTATCAGTGCGTCTTATCTAAAACACTAATTTTCCAGCAATCTAAATTATTCAGGGTCATTGCTTTCAGACGACGCCTTGTGCATGCAAAGATTTTTTGCCATTTGTTTTTGCAGCGCCATCGAAGGAGACCTCTTCGACCAAGTCGCATCTTCCCGTTGATCGGAGCGCGAAACGGATTTGCAAGTCGCACGTACTGTAGCATCGCCGGAATGCCCAACAACGGAACTAACGGGACTGCGGCCGCGGAGGAGGCTGGCTTCACCAACAAGAAAGCCTTTGAGCGTCTGCCCAAAACGGTCGTCCCCAAGCACTACGAGCTCCGCATCCAGCCATACCTGAAGGATGCCACGTTTGATGGACGAGCGGTCGTCCACGTTAAGGTTGGTTGATGCCGTCGCTAATTCAACGAGATTAGTTGATGAGAGTTTTTGAAAAACGGATTTTAAACGGTTGAAAGTGTTTGTCCTTACGTTGATTGATTGATTAGTGTCGTACTTGTATCGTTTGATTGGTTGATTGATGTTGCACTTGTATTGGTTGATTGGTTGATTAGTGTCGTACTTGTATCCGTTGATTGGTTAATTGGTATCGTACTTGTATCGGTTGATTGGTTGATTGGTGTCGTACTTGTATCCGTTGACTGGTTGATTGATTGATTGGTGTCGTACTTGTATCGGTTGATTGATTGATTGGTGTCGTACTTGTATCCGTTGATTGGTTGATTGGTGTCGTACTTGTATCGGTTGATTGGTTGATTGGTGTCATACTTATATTGGTTGATTGAGGTTGAACTTGTATATCATTGATTTGCTTTATGTTCTACTGTCGCAGCAAACCATGCAGTTGATTGACTGATCGAACGCTTTGTTGTTCGAGGTGATTGGGAAACATGGATTAAGTGACTGGTGCAAAGTTGCTCTTTCTTTTTGATTTGTCGATTAGTTATTGAAAACGAATGAGTTGAAATTGAATAAATTATCATTTGAATAATGAATTTCCATCTAATTAATTATTTGTAATACGGCAATTTAGTTTGCGATTGACGAGTGCTGCTTTTTTTCTATGCAGGTCAACGAGGCTGTGAATCGACTCACTGTTGACTGCGCGGAGATCAAGCTAACCGAAGTGGTCTTCGTCGGGGAAGACGGCAAGGGTATGCTTTGTTTTTGGCATCCCGAAATCTGGAAATAGGCAAACAGACACACAGACACACAGACACACAGACAGACACACAGACACACAGACACACAGTCACACAGACACACAGACAGACAGACAGACACACAGACACACAGACACACAGACACAGACACACAGACAGAGACACATAGACACACAGACAGAGACACACAGACAGACAGACAGACAGAATCTTGAACTACATTTTTGTTTGTTCGTGGCAGAGGTCCACACCCGCGACATCGAGTATCAGAAGGAGATGGAGCGTGTTCGGTGAGGACTTGAATGTCTAACTTTCGAGCTTTTCCGGATGGAGTTTGACATTTTTAATCCATTGTTTGCTTCTGTGCAGTTTGGATTTCGCAGCGAATTTGCCGGTTGGGAATGGTAAGCTGATTTTCCAGTACACCGGGCTGCTGAATGACAAACTGCGAGGCTTCTACCGCAACGCCTACACGGTCAATGGGGAAGAACGCTATGGGGCCTGCACACAGTTTGAGGTGCGGAATTCATTGGGAAGAAAGCTGGAAAGACTGTTTTACTTGCATCTTTGGCTGACCGACATCTTTTCCCTCCCAGTCCTGCTTTGCCCGGCAATGCTTCCCCTGCTGGGACGAGCCGGCGTACAAGGCGACCTTCGACATTACCCTGGTCGTGGACAAGCACCTCGTCGCTCTCTCTAACATGGTACGTCAATTAATGCCTCGCACATGGAACGAGGAACCTTGCACAAGGGACCTCGCACCTGGGACGAGAAATCTCGCATGAGGACCTCGCACATGGACGAGGAACCTTGCACGAGAGACCTCGCACATAGGACGAGGAACCTTGCACGAGGGACCTCGCACGTGGACGAGGAACCTCGCACGGGGGACCTCGCACATGAGACGAGGAACCTTGCACGAGGGACCTCGCACCTGGACGAGGAAAAACTGCAATGTCTGATTTCGCTTTAGCCTGTGAAGTCGGAGGAGCCCCTGGCGACCAATAAGGCCTGGAAGGTGGTTCAGTATGACACCACGCCGATCATGTCCACGTATCTGGTCGCTCTCGTGGTGGGGGAGTTTGACTATTTGGAGGATAAGACGGAGGACGGAATTCTGGTGCGCTGCTACACTCCGCTGGGGAAGCAGGATCAGGGGCGGTTCGCCCTGGATGTGAGTGTGGATGTGGTGAACGGTTTTACCCAGCAAGGCATCCTTCTCTGCTTGTTCACCTGAGGGTGCTGTATTCTTTCCGTAGTTTGCGGTGAAGACCTTGCCCTACTACCGCGACTTTTTCTCCGTCGCCTACCCCCTCCCGAAGTGTGACTTGGTGGCCGTGCAGAACTTTGCCATGGGTGCGATGGAGAATTGGTAAGTGTCATCCGTCGTACCCAGATCCCCGTTGCTGTCGGTGACTATGCGCTTGAACTGAATTGAACTTGCTGTAGGGGATGCATTACGTTCCGGGAGACCGCGGTGCTGGTGGATGAGCAGAACTCTTCCGCGGCCAGCCGTCAGCGAGTCGCTCTGGTTGTGGGTATGTCTATGTGGGGCTCTTCCGGGTCACTTAAAACCTCTTGAGCGAGAACGAGAATACGTTGCAGGAGCCGGTTTGCTTTGCAGGACACGAGCTGGCTCATATGTGGTTCGGAAACATCGTCACGATGGAATGGTATGGAGTTTGGTCGTGGACATGATTGTTTCGTCGAGCACAGATTCGATCGAGCTCTGGCTGTCTGAGCATTTGTCTATATGTGAATTGTGAACTGACTGGCTGTTTGTCTGCTTTATGGCTTGTCTGCCTGTGTGATGTGACTGACTGTTGCCTGCCTGCGACCTGGTCCGGCTGTTCTGTAACTGTTTGCTCAATCCCTTGTCTGTCTGTGAACTGATTTGACTGTCTGTCTGTGCGATCTGACTGTTCGTCTGTCTATCTGCGAACTGATTTGACTGTCTGTCTGCGAACTGATTTGACTGTCTGTCTGTGAACTGATTTGACTGTCTGCTTTATTAGTTGTTTGTCTGTGCGATCCGACTATTCGTTTGTCTGTCTGTGAACTGATCTGACTGTTGTCCACACTGTTTGTCTGTCTGACTTTTCTGTTTGTCTGCTTAATACACTTGTCTGTTTGTGAACGGATCTGACTGTTTGTCGGGTTGCGTTCTCCCCGGGTCCTGTCTTCGGTTTTTGCAAGCCTTTTGTGATTCAGGTGGACCGAACTGTGGCTGAACGAGGGCTTTGCCTCCTTCGTGGAGCACATCAGCGTGGAGAAGCAGTTTCCCGAGTGGAAGATTTGGAATCAGTTTGTCGATGACTTCTTCTCCAGCGCTATGCGTCTTGATGCTTTGAAGAGGTTCGTCGCTTATCTGCTGTCTAGTACCAATGCAGCAGTTTCATTTGTTGCAGCTCCCATCCGATTGAAGTTCCCGTGGGTCATCCTGATGAAGTGGAAGAGATTTTTGATGCCATATCCTACGAGAAGGGCGCCTCGGTCATCCGCATGCTCTTTGATTTCCTCGGCGAAGAGGTTTGTTTTTCCCGCGATGTTCCCAGCAGTGACGCTTTTTAATGCTCACACCGTTTGTCTTTAGGGATTCAAGGCCGGTCTATCCAAGTACCTCAAGGATTTCGAGTACCGCAATGCGACCACCCTCGATTTGTGGCGACACTTTGAAGCCGCCACTGGGAAGCCGGTCTCGTCCATCATGAGTGACTGGACGCGAAAGAAGGGCTACCCACTGGTTGATGTGAGTGACAGACAGACAGACAGACAGACAGACAGACACACAGACACACAGACAGATAGACACATAGACAGACAGACAGATAGACAGACAGACAGATAGACAGACAGACGGATAGACAGATAGACAGTCCTGTTTGGAATTTGGTTGGTTGAACGAAATCGTTTCATCCAGGCTGATATTGAGTACAAGGACGGGAATGCCATCCTCCATTTGCGACAGAAGAAGTTTTCTCTCTCGAACGAGGGCGAAACTGACCTTTGGAGTGTAAGTCATTTCGTTGTTCTTTGATGGTGGGGGAGTCAATGAATGAATGTGTTTGCGTTTTTCGATTTTAGATCCCCATGACTATGCTGGTGCTGCCGGTGAAGGCCGAGCCGGGAGTGAAGAACCAAACCGTCCAGCACATGATGAACAAGCCGGCGGACAATTTCACCATCAAAAACGTGCAGCCGAACCAACCCATTCTAGTATGTCTAATCACAGACATCGTTGATTCTCTGTCCGTTCTCTTCGATACTGATTTCCTCTCTGTCAGTGAGGACCAGGATGGCGGAGTCACAATTAATCACGAAATTTCTGCTTCTTTGCTTTCAGGTCAATTCGAACTTGATCGGCTTTTACCGCGTCAAATATTCCGATCAGCTGCTGCAACTGTTGATTCCACACATTGCCACCGGCAGCCTGGCCTCCCTCGACCGAATGGGCATCCAAGGCGACCTGATGGCTTTAGTAAACTGGGTTTATTGTGTTCTCTTGCCGTTCTTATGTTACTTATAAACATACTTTTGTCTTTAAATTTAGGCCTTGTCCGGTGATGGTTCCATCACGACACTGTTCGAGTTGTGGCGTAGCGCTTACAAAGTGCACGAGCAGGACCCGATTGTCTGGCAGAACATCCTCACTCACGTCGGCCGGCTGTCCGCTCTCTTTGCCTACACTGACGTTTTTGAGCAGTACCAAAAGTTTGCCCAAGACCTTTTGTTGCCGGTTCTGAAGTCCATTGGCTGGAGTACCAAGGAAGGACAAGGTTATCCTCACAGCGTACTGTAGAACTTTGCGTCTGTCTGTCTGTCTGCCTGTCTGTCTGCCTGCCTGCTTTCCTGCCTGTCTGCCTGTCTGTCTGTCGGCATGTCTGTCTGTCTGTCTGTCTGTCTGCCTGTCTGTCTGTCTGTCTGTCTGTCTGTCTGTCTACCTGTCTGCCTGTCTGCCTGTCTGCCTGTCTGTCTGTATGTCTGCTGTCTGTCTGTCTTGTTTGTTTGTCTACTCTGCTCTGCTCGGAATCATTTATATGTTCTCATCAAGATCATCAATCATAGTCCCTTGTTTATTGTGAGTAGGTCATTTGGAAGCTTTACTTCGCGAGTCTGTTCTTGACCGGCTGGTGAAATCCGGGCACCTGGAGACTGTCGCGGAGGCCCAGAAGCTCTTTGAGAAGTATCACGGCGGCGACAAGGATATTCCCTCGGAAATTCGCCGGGCTGTACGTGGATTTTTTTTTCGAGCCATTGAGTTGCATACCTGCTTGGCTGATTTTTCTGTTGTGCCTGTCGACAGATCTTCATTGCTACGGCTGCTCACGGCGGTCGAGAGGGATACGAGAAGCTCCTGGCTATGTACAAAAAGTGTGAGCTACAAGAGGAGAAGGTGAAACTGCTAATTAGTTTGGGCTGGACCGCAGAGCCGGATCTGGTGCAGAAAACGCTGGACATGGCGCTGACGGTAAGCGAGCGGCGAAATTGTGATCCGATGATCCATTGAGGACGGAGAATCATGTTGAACAGATAGATACGCAACCAAGCCGACGGACGTGCAGGCAGATACAGACAGACAGACGAACAGACGAACAAACAGACAGCAAGACAGACAGGCAGACAGACAGACAGACAGACAGACAGACAGACAGACAGACAGACAAGATGAACACAGTTTTTTCTAACAGGTACGTGGCAGGAACTGCAGTCTCTGTTGTGACTGACGTTGTTCGGTTTTGTTGTTTAGAAAGACGTCCGATCGCAAGATGTCTTCTACGTGCTGGCTGGCTGCAGCCACAGTGTTGAAGGCCGTGAGCGCACCTGGGAATGGATGAAGCTGAACTGGGCCCCCCTGAAGGAGCATTTGCATCCGTCGCTCTTATCGCGCGGTCTCCAGTCCGTCTTCGGCAACTTTGTCTCCGAAGAGAAGGCCGCGGAGATAGAGGAATTTTTGAAGAGTCACAAGCTGGAACAGGGAGAGCGGGGTAAGTAACACGGTTTTCGTTCGAGCTCTACAACCGATCTGTTAAAGCCGTGTCCTTTCTCCTCCTTCAGCCATGGAACAAGCCTTGGAGACCATTCGCATCCAAGCCCGGTGGCTCAAACGTGACGGTGCCGGCGCTCAAAAGTGGCTCCAGACTCAAACGTTTTCCGCTTGATTAGCTTTCATGCTACTTTTCTAACGCTTTGTTCGCGATCGAAGTACCTTGATCATTGCTGGCTTTCATAGTCGTCTGCCTGGTTTTTTGTTTCCTCTTTTCTCATCCTAATGTTTCCATTTTTCTCTTTGGTAGACTGTTTTGCGAATTGTAAGCCGTAAGCTGAGATGGTGAATTGAATTTGGTTAGAAGTGTGAGTAGTTTTTTAGTTGGTTTACTCTGATTTACCTGTCTGTCTGCCTGCCTGCCTGCCTGCCTGCCTGCCTGCCTGCCTGTCTGTCTGCCTGCCTGCCTGTCTGTCTGTCTGTCTGTCTGTCTGTCTGTCTGTCTGTCTGTCTGCTGTCTGTCTGTCTGTCTGTCTGTCTGCCTGTCTGTCTGTCTGTCTGTCTGTCTGCCTGTCTGTCTGTCTGTTCAATCAGTCAGTCTGTCTGCATGCTGTCTGTCTGTCTGTCTGTCTACCAAAACCGCTCTTTTATTTATGAGTATTTTTTTCTGTTACCCTGTTTCTGCACTTTGAAGAATGTTGTTGTGTTAGCCTCCAGAAGAGTATGTCTGAAATATCTTACCAGCATGTCTGACTCGCCACAATAGTGAGTCTCTCCACACCTTGGCTTGACCTCTCATAACTGTGTTGATGATTCGTCAGTGTACAGCAGCATCTGTCATTCACTCTCGCAAATTTCATGTTCATTTACAGCGCGTGAAATTTGTTTTACATCAAAGTCGTTGGTAGCGCATTCATTTGTGATCAAATGCAGTTTGCATTGCGGGCATTGTTGTTCGTTCGTGGATCTTCATGCGGCACGCCGGTCTTTGTGTGTGTGCGTCACTGACTCACTCACCAACCTTTACCATCAAAACCTTTGCCTTACAAGTGCCGCAGTCCGTTTATACCGGCGTCCGTGAAAGATTAGACTCATCCTTATCATGGCGCGCCTATGGCGGCATTCGTCTATTCTAAGGAACTGAGTTTAATGTACTTTCTAGTACCGTAATCTCCCGATCTGAAGGGACAGTTAAGCCCCGCCCCCTCCAGTCATCGGTTGACAGTTCAATCGGATTCACTGTATCGTGATTGGTTGAAATTTAACACCAACTTGGCAGCGATTGATTGATTGATTAATTGGAATTTTTTACGCCCACATTGAACCAATTGATTGATTGATTGTAGGTTGAGATTTAACAACAACTGGGCAGCGATTGATTGATTGATTGATTGTAGGTTGAAATTTAACAACAACTGGGCAGCGATTGATTGATTGATTAAGCGGAGTTTTTTTACGCACACATTGAATCAGTTGATTGATTGATTGTAGGTGAACAATAGCAAACTGTGATGAAGAGATAAGATCCGGGGTGGATCGAATTAACTGGTAGGGCATAAAGTGCCCTTTGAGATCGGGGAATTACGATTCTATGTTCACTGAAAATGAAAGACTGATGGAATCAGGAATACTGACCCAATTTATCGTTCCATCTACTACTAACCATCTTTTTCCTGTCCCATTTTTAATCGAAAGGAATCAACTCACCGTGACTGGATACCGTGATTCGACTCACAGTGTATGTGGTACCGTGATTCGACTCACTGTGTATGTGGTACCGTGATTCGACTCACTGTGTATGTGGTACCGTGATTCGACTCACATGACTCCAACGTTATTTGCTTTTTTCTCCTCGTAGTAAATAAAAAGTATTTCCGGTTGTCACTTGTTTTTCCCTTTCATATTTTTCCATTAAAAATTGTATTGATTGAGCTGCAATAAGAGAACTTACTTTCCCGGCCAATCACCCTTGCGTGCTGTCCTGTACTTTTATGTTTCGCCGGCCGCCGCGCCCTTTTTTCAGTTTTGCCCATACGTCCGCGTGGCGTCTAATTCGGACCTAGCAACACACACACAAAAATACACACACACATCAGGAAGTGTTTTGAAAATATCGATTGACATCTCGCACTCATTTTCTCTCCACCGTTGTTGCTCACGGGCCGCGCCACCGCACCCATTCCCGGGCGCATCTCTTTGATTAGCCACAGACTCCGGCCATCCGGGAATACAGGTGAGCAGGCAGGCTGTCCCGGAAGGAGACTCTTTTGCGAGCCATTTTCTCGCGTGATGAGATTTCTGCTCCGTTGAAGGCGTCCCTGCGTGGAAAATTAAATCGCTCTAAATTTTCAGTGTGCCGCGCGCCCGGAACTGCCGTGATTTCGGTGATGGATGACCCTGGGGCGTTTATTAAAATTATGGCGAGGAAGATCGGCGATGATGCGAAGTTACTGCGGAAGAACTTGGACAAATCACAGGTAATTCTTCCCATCAAAGAGGTCGCGGCCCGAAACTTTTTTGCCGCATGCGTCAGGCCGAATTTAATTGTTAATTCTGGGTCGGAAAGGATGTCAGATTTGATCGCAAGTTTGTTCGAACTTTTGCAGAAGCTTTGCAATGAGGTGGAAGCAATGACGTCCCGTGGCAAGATGGAAGCTGCTTCGGCGAAAGCGAATTCCCGGGTTTTCGGTTTGCCGTTGGAACTCCTGCCCACTTCACCGGCTCTGATAGAGTATAAAAATCGGCTGTATCCGGTAGTTATACCCGAGTAAGTTAACAGCTGTTGGCGTTTTTGGCCTTTGTGCGGTCTCGTGCGGAATAATCGTGTGTGGCATTTAATTGATTGATTGATTGATTGATCTATTGGTTGATTGATTGACTGATTGATTAATGGGTTGGTTGATTGATTGATTGATCTTTTCGCGGGTATTGATTTATTAGTTTGTTCCTAATTATAACGTCACCTCTTTTGATTGCTAACGACACAAGTAAGGATCCAATGGCACCGTAATTCACAATGGGATCGGTCGATGATTTCCTTACAGTCAGTACTCCTACCTACAATTAGGTGAACGTCTCTGTGTTCTGTTGATTCGGATACTGCTCTATCAGTTTGATTCGATTGTCCATTGAGTCGAGAGGACATCTTGATAAAGAGGCGCCCTATTATGGTGGACTGAATCTCTTTAACGATACTACGAATCTCACAGGTCGTTAGCTTTTTCAATCTTCATCGATGTCATCTTGTCTGTCTTCCTTCCTGTCTGTCTGTGTGTCTGTCTATCTGTCTGTCTGCCTGCCTGCCTGCCTGCCTGCCTGCCTGCCTGCCTGCCTGCCTGCCTGCCTGCCTGCTTGTCTATGTGTGTGTGTGTCTGTTAATCTGCCTGCCAGTCAGTCTGCCTGTCTTGACTGTCTGCCTGTCGGTCGATCTCTCTCTCTCTCTCTGTCTGTCTTATCTACCTTCGCTTATGCTGTAGTATCCCTGAACTGATATGCTGCGGTTCTTTTACCTTGGGTACCGGAGCGGCAGAGGGGCTTATGAATTTCTCGGTAATAACCTTCCCGTCATTAATACCGATGCCGTCAGGGATGTCGTTATTGGTTATTGAGATGCGTAGTGGGTCTCGCTTACATGATCTGCACGGACGGTTTCCAATAACACCAACAAAAACGGCTGCGCCCTTTTTCCGTTCAATCAGAGAGCGTTTCTCGGAGGAGGGAACGCGAGATTTAAAGGGTGTACCAGCAATGTGTCTGTTCATTAAGTCGGCCTCGTTTTGGAGACGCCCTCTGGGTTATCGACCGAGTATATCAGCCTAATAATCAGTCGCGACATGTTCTTTTACACAATACCGTCACGCTAATAATTGAATACGACGTATTCATCGACTTTCCATAAATCATTGTTCCGGGCTTTGATTCAGTTAGTTATCTGAATGTCTGTTTGCCTGTACGTGTGTCTGTCTGTTTGTCTGTCTGTCTGCTTGTCTGTCTGCCTATCTGCCTGCCTGTCTGTCTGTTTGTCTATCTGTCTGTCTGTCTGCCTGTCTGTTTGTCTGTTTGCCTGCCTGTCTGTTTGTCTTTCTATCGGAATGATTGTTTGTCTTGTCTGTCTGCGGCTCGAAAATATTCATCAGCCTTTACAGGTGTCTAGTTTGTGATCTGTATCAAGTGACATTTTTGGTTCATCTTTCTTGCAGATTCATCTTTGCTCTCGGAACGAAACTCCTCGGTTGCGACTGCACGACGGGCTTGTTTCGCATTCCACCCAATACGAAGCGGGTTGAGACAGCGATGGTACGATACATTCGAATGTCTTCTTACCTATCCGAAAAAGATTATCCGATTCCCTATCTCTTGCTTCCAGGAGCTCATTAACGCCGGGCAGTCTGTCAACGACCTCTCCAATCTCCACGGCCATGACTACTGTGGCTTACTCAAACTCTGGTAAGAAAAGGTTTTTCTGCTATATTGTGGCCGTGTCGGTCATGCTTGTCTGAATGTATCGCTGTCTGTGTTCAATATCTACTTTATCATATCTGTGTCTGTCTGTCTGTCCCTCCATCTGTCTGTCCCTCCATCTGTCTGTCTGCCTGTCTGTCTGTCTGTCTGTCTTTCTGTCTTTCTGCCTGTCTGTCTGTCTGTCTGTCTGTCTGTCTTTCTGCCTGTTTGTCTGCCTGTCTGTCTGTCTGCCTGTCTGTCTGTCTGTCTGTCTGTCTGTCCCTCCGTCTGTCTGTCTGTCTGTCTGACTTTCTGCCTGTTTGTCTGTATTACCGTGTTGCTTTTTCGCTCTGTTCATAAATCGGCCTCTCGTCTGTCTGTGTCAGTTCATGTTGTCGGTCTCTGTCAGACTCGCTTGCACTGCTGCACTTTACAGGCGTTTCTGAGTTTTCAGGGCTCGTCAACTCCCCTCCCCGATATTGCCGGACATTGTCAGCGGCTACTTTCTCCGTGTCTTTGAGCGCCTGTCCTGCGGAAAACTGTCCAAAGAGGAAGCCTGCGACATACTGATGTACCTCGGTCGCTACGTCCCGAAACGATATCGCGAAACGATGGCGTTTCTCTCCTACGTGAGTACATTCCCCGACATTGTCTGGTTAAATGTCTTTGTTGTGTATGTGCGGATCGGCGGTTCAGGTTTGCTCGTACTCTTTCCAGGTCATGTCTAATATCGCCCGGGACGCCGACAAAAACGGTATGAATGCGCGGAACCTCGCCATCTGCTGTCCGAACTTGTTCATCGGCTCCTACGCACAGCGCTGCTTGGACGGCCGGCAGTTCCAGTCGATGATGTACCTCATGGAGTTTTTCATCATCAACCCGCACGCCTTCCTGCCGATGGACACTGCGGCCACGCTGATCTGCGAGGAAGATGGTAGGCTGTTTGTCTGTGTGCCTGCCTGTCTGTGTGCCTGTCTGTCTGTCTGTCTGTCTGTCTGCCTGCCTGTCTGTCTGCCTGCCTGTCTGTCTGTCTGTCTGAGTGTCTGTCTGCCTGTCTATCTGCGTCGCATTGAGTTTACACATTCATTGTTTTTTAGTGAGTTGGGTGACCCTCAGAAAAAACAGTCCCCTCCCCAAACTGGACTTTCCGTCACCGCACACGCCACTTCCTGCGGACTTGGCTAGCGCGGCCCTGCCCTGCTCCTTTCAACGTGGCGTGAAAAAGTCGGCCAACTTCATCACACCCTTGCGGACGCAGCCGTTTCGGGGTCTCGGCAAGGTTGCGGTCGATTTAAAGAACAAGATGGGCGTAAGTGTTGATTTGGAACTTAAATCGAGATTAAGATCAAGTTAATTTTGGTCTTGACTGTCGGTCTAACGTCTGAGTTTCTCCTCAGCGTCTCGGTCTTCCGTCCTGTCTGAAACCGGGCAGCAGCGACGCTAGCGGGGACAACTGTGTTTCCTCTCCGGAGTCGCTCGATCACTCGCGGCAGTCTCCTTCCAACGGCGTCTTTCCCCTGCCGACCGACTTTCCCGACGACATCTCCGCGATGGTCACGCCACCGCGTGATCAGTTCCGGTCGGCGCGACGCAGCTCCACCCGCTCGGGCATTCTCTCGCATCGGAGCTACGAAAACCTCGACCGACTGGGCTCGCCGCTTCATCCGGGCTGTGCGCTGCCGCTGGATTTTGAGGACGTCATCGAGTTGTTAACCCCTTCCACGGTAAAGTTTGCGTTCTGTCCAGACCGTGTGGATACTTGTGGGTGGGTGTGGGTGCTACCTCTCCTCCCTCGAAGTAATCTTTCCTGTTCGGCTTTTGGTTGACTGTCTATCTGTCTGTCTATTCGTCTGTCTGCTTGTCTGTCTATCCGTCTGTCTGCTTGTCTGTCTATCCGTCTGTCTGCTTGTTTGTCTATCCGTCTGTCTTTCTGCTTGACTGTTGTCTGTTTGTCTGTCTGTCTGTCTATCTCGTGCCTCATTTGTCTGCCTGTCAATTTTTTATCCTGCCCTTTTTTTGTCCGCTGTATCGGTTTGTCTGCCTTTATATATTTGTCCGAGATTTGTATGTCTCTCTGTCTGTCTGTCATTTTTTTCCTATCTGTCTTCTCAGGTTGTTTGCCTTGCCGGTTTGTCTCCCGCGTATGTCTGTCTCCTGCCCGGTTGTTCTGTCCCGTCAGTTCATTCAAAGGTCTTTCTGTCTGTCCGCCCGCTCGTCTATGCTTTGACCACGTCTGTTTCTCTCTTCACACTTGACCAAGGCTTAATTTTTCAGGCTTTATGCTGCGAACCAATGACGCCGGATTCCGCTGGCGTGTCACCGCGGAACCGCGCGCTGATGAGCAACGCATACTCCCTTGGGGGCGGTTGCAGCCCTCGACACGCACCCAGTCTAGACATGATGCATCCAGACGTGAGGAAAGAACTGGCCGCGGTCAGCTTCGGCGAACTCTCCCCCACTTCCGGTCCGACCCGTTGATATAGATTCTGATCGTGTTCCTACTAAATTGAGTTCCACCACAGACAGACAGACAAGACAGACAGACAGACAGACAGACAGACAGACAGACAGACAGACAGACAGACAGACAGACATGCATACAGACACACAGACACACAGACACACAGACAGACACTGCCGGGCTTTCGACTTTCAAGCCATTTTTCTCTTGCTCCTTTTTTCCCTGCCAAGAGGATTTTTTGGCGTTATTTTTTCCTAAGTATCTCGCTCTTGCGTCGCTCTTGTCTGTGCACGACAGGAAGGACCTTTTTCCACTTTTGTTATCTTTTTTCGTGTGGTCTCTGTGTATGTATTATTGAGGAATGGATACGGCTTTTTGCTCAACTACCTCACCGCGTACATGGAATTGGCAGATTACTCTCTCCTTTTTTTATTGTCACTCTTTTTATCGCCAATACTATGCCCTTTTTGTACATTAAACCATGTAAAAATATATTTTCTGTTAAGTCTGGTTGTATGATCCTGAATCGGGTCACCGGTCACTTCGGAGTGTCCGAGATGGGAAATGTCGAAGGGAGCTTGACGATGCAGTCCGTGCCGGGGTATGGAGGCAGGTTGAGTTGGTACTTCTCCTCCAGCGCGCGGGGAACGAACCGACCGCCTAGCCAATGGTGAGGGCCGTGGAAGGATTTTGCACACAACTTGGGCGCTGTGAGGGAGACAAGGAGAGCCGGTGCTATCCCCGCGCCGTCACTATCGCCCATTTCGACATCCCAGCCTGAAATGCAGTACTGAGTGAGTGGACCACAGACAAACAAACAGACAAACAGACAGACAGACAAACAGCCAGCCAGACAAACAGACAGACAAACAGACAGACAAACAGACAGACAAACAGACAGATAAACAGATAAACAGACACACAGACACACAGACACACAGGCAGGCAGGCAGGCAGGCAGGCAGGCAGGCAGGCAGGCAGACAGACAGGCAGGCAGGCAGACAGGCAGGCAGGCAGACAGGCAGACAGACAGGCAAATACCTGAAGGAATATCAATGCTACAGATAGGAATCTTTGTGTCCTTTAGAAACTTCATTATCGGCTGGAATTCAGGCCGAACAGGCGGTTTGAAACTGAATCCGAAGAGAGCATCCACCACTAAGTGGAAGCTGTTATCGTGACTGGTTGGAGCGTTCTTCACAAACTCAATGTCCATTTTCTCGCACTGAGTTACCAGACGTCTGTAGAGCTCTTTATCTGTCGGCTTCGGGTAGAATATCACCGGCGAGTATCCCTGAAACATGGAATCAGCTGCTACATCAGCCGGAAAATTCATCGCCAAAAACAAGCAACATTTTATCGCCATTGATTGATCGATTCGAAGGATTCAGTCAACGTACAAACAGTTGTAAATGCCGGGCACACACAAGTCCATCTCCGCCATTGTTCCCGGGGCCGCAGCAGACTAGGACTCTGTACTCATCACTCGAATTTGCCGGAACGGGATATGATTTGGCGATGGCGGTCGCAGAGGCCAGCCCGGCGAGTTCCATCAATTGGTCCTGAGAATGTCAATCAATCAATCAATCTACCGCAATTGGTCATGTGAATGTCAATCAATCAATCAATCAACCGATCAACGCATCAACCACTATCAATCAATCAACCAATCAACTACAATCAACCACTATCAATCAATCAACTGATCAACCAATGACCAATCAACCGATCGACCAATCAACCAATCAACCACTGAACACAATGCAAAACTTACTACCGAAAATTGATACTCATTAAAAAGCTCCTTGTCGATTTCGGTTGCTTCCTCTTGCCTGAAATGAAACTCCTTCAATGAGTTCCTTTCAGATACTGAGAAATAGCTCAGCCAATTGAATAAGCTCACCCCAGAAATTTGACAGTACGAGACGACGTCATGGTTGGAAGAAAACGCCGAAAAATTTGATGGTTGCTCGAAGCCCGAGAGAAATTCCTGTAGAAACAGGCAGTGAACCACAAAGATTTCGGTAGAAACACGAGACGAAGGAGCGGAAGGGTCTTCACAAAATTTTCAGACATCGAATGGCGGTAAGGAAAAATACTGCGTCTCTTGTAAAACGCGCAGTTAGCACAATTCTGTGGGGATAATCAATCAATCAATTAATCAATCAACATACAGTCAATCAATCAATCAATCAAGCAAAATTCTGTGGGGATAATCAATCAATCAATTGATCAATCTATGAATGAATCAATTAATCAATCAGTAGATTAATCAATCAATCAATCAATCAAGCATCGATTCTTTGGAAAACTTGAGTGGCTTTTTCTCCAGCCCGCCCATTGGATTTCGAGCAGTAGAAAGCATACAACTTGATAAGTGAAGCAGCCGGTTGAAAAATACCCGTTTCTACTGAAGCAAAAGTCCTGAGATTCGAACGACGTCACAGTGCCAGTTTCTACTTTATGGTCTCAAACTTCAAACTAGCAACGACCGGCTCCGAGGAAACGGTTCGATAGAAATAAACTCACGTGACCGTTCTCAGTATCACTTGCGGTTTCGTCGCTGTCTTGCGGCCTTTGACCTCAGTTCAAGCCAGGCCATACTAGTACACACGCAGCCGGGATACTAGGCTGACTGAGTCAAGCAATTTAACTCGGCCGTTGTACGGTACAGACGTGGCAAAAAATGTTGGCCTAATGGAGTTAAGCTATATAACCCGTGCACTGAATGGCTGATCACACGAACCGAGTTACAAGGCTTGACTCGGTTAGCGCAATGTTTTTGCCAGCTGTGTAGTAATGCATTGAAGATGTTGGATGGCTTGACTCCGCCAGCCCAGTCTTCTGGCCGAGTGTGTACAGTACCGTACGCTCGCGATCTCAAGGACAGCTAAGCGCCGCCTCAGTGCAGCACATACACACACACCGGTCTAAATATACGGCGCAAGGCGGGCGGAATGCACGCCTAGGGCATAAAACGGCCCCTTGAGATGGCGAGCGTACAGTACATTCACTCCACTTCAGTCAGCGAAAAAAATTGAAAACAAATTACTTCACTCCTCTCTCTGGCCTGAGTCTCTCGCTCAGGTTTAATCCATTCAGAGAAACTGACTAGCTGGCCGAATTGCTTGCCCCAATCACTTGCCCTGGCGTAAACAACTGAATTCTCTGAAACTTTCTTCCTGGATTTCGTAATTTTTTTTGTAAAATTTCTCTTTTCACTTCTCTTTCATGGCCATCACTTTTCTGCTTGTGTGTATGAGACTGAAAATGTGAGTGAGCAATTTTCTCGTTGATCGTTGAACTGCACGAGTGGAGCCACCTGGAACGGATCAAGGCCTGTGTGTGGGACCTGTTTCACCGCCCGGACCTCGTTGCGCGTGATTTTTTTAATTCGGCCACCGAACAAGGATGAATATCGAAGCGTCTACCACGCTGGCCACCACGCGGCGCGTGAAGGAAGGATGGCTGCTGAAACGGGGCGAACACATCAAGTAAGGTTCCGGCGAATTCGGGGGAAAAATGGGACACTTTTCAATTTAAACTGTTGATTTTTTTTTTAGGAATTGGAGACCGAGGTTTTTCGTCCTTTTTGAGGATGGTTCGTTGATCGGTTTCAAGAATCGACCCGGCGAGGATTTGACCAATCCCTTGAACAGTTTCACTGTGAAAGGGTGCCAGATCATGAAGGTTAGGCGACTTTTTTGGGACGTGTGGTTTAAGGTGGGCTTGTTTTGATTGATTGACTGATTGTTTGCACGCGAGGTTTAACGTGGGCATGTTAGATTGATTGACTGATTGACTGATTGTTTGTACGTATGGTTTAACGTGGGCTTGGTTTGATTGATTGACTGATTGTTTGCACTCGTGGTTTAACGTCGGCCTGTTATGATTGATTGACTGATTGTTTGTACGTGTGGTTTAACGTCGGCCTGTTATGATTGATTGACTGATTGACTGATTATTTGTACTTATGGTTTAACGTGGGCTTGTTTCGATTGATTGACTGATTGTTTGCACTCGTGGTTTAACGTCAGTCTGTTATGATTGATTGACTGATTGACTGATTATTTGTACGTATGGTTTAACGTGGGCTTGGTTAGATTGATTGACTGATTGTTTGCACGCGTGGTTTAACGTGGGCTTGTTTCGATTGATTGACTGATTGGGTTGTTTGTCTGGTAGACAATGTGAGTATGTTGTATAGTACTTGATTGATTGCTTGATTGAGCTTCCCGTTTATGTCTGAATTCAAGAGTTACTTGCTTACTTGATTGTGTTTTTTGTTTCTTTTCCCAGTTTTATTATTCTTCAATTACAATTGCTGCGTTGTAGCAGAGATGGGCGTGTCGTAATTTAGCTTTCTGGTTGCCGATGTGATTACGCAGACTGTCACTGTTTTGTCTTTGCAGGTGGATAAGCCGAAGCCTAACACCTTCCTCGTACGAGGCTTACAGTTGACCACGGTGATAGAACGGATGTTTAACGCCGAAAACGACGCGGACCGCAACCAGTGGTTCGTTCAGAATTCCCAAGCCCAGCATCGCGCTTTTTAGCCGCAACCGTGTTGGATTGTTTTCCATAACTTTTGATGTGCTCCCAGGTGCACCTCCATCCAGTCCGTTGCAGAAAACCTGACCGGGTACTCGCCACCTGCCGACGTGGATGTCGCATTCCAGGTAGGCGGTCCATCAGTCTGTCTGTCTGTCTGCCTGACTGTCTGCCTGACTGTCTGTCTATCTGTCTGTCTGTCTGTCTGTCTGTCTGCCTGTTTGTCTGCCTGACTGTCTGTCTGTCTGTCTGTCTGTCTGTCTATCTGTCTGTCTGCCTGTCTGTCTGCCTGACTGACTGTCTGTCTGTCTGTATGTCTGTCTGCTGGCTTCCTTAATGGGCTTTGCCAAAGTCGCTACTGTTCCGTAGGATGCCTCTGCGCCAGACCGACCGGTCGCCATCGGTACCTCCTGTAAGCCCCATAAAGACGGGCGAAAGATCACCCTGGAAGATTTCGAGTTTATCAAGATGCTAGGAAAGGGGACATTCGGCAAAGTGATTTTATGCCGGGAGAAGTCATCGGCTCAGCTGTACGCCATCAAGATCCTGAAAAAGGAGGTCATTATCGCCAAGGATGAAGTGGCGCACACACTGACGGAGAACCGAGTCCTACAGAACTGCCGGCATCCGTTCATTACCCAGCTGAAGTATTCGTTCCAGACCAACGATCGCCTTTGCTTTGTGATGGAATACGTTAATGGGTGCGTTTCTCTTTCGGTGCAGGCTTTGACTTCCCAACTGATTGACAGGCAGGCAGGCAGACAGGCAGACAGACAGACAGGCAGGCAGGCAGGCAGGCAGGCAG
>LRSR01001616.1:0-32784 GCA_001579985.1 Hypsibius dujardini | reverse complement strand
TTGCGAGCATAACAATCGATAATTAAAAATGTTGTGTGAGTTGTAAGAATAGCCCTCACCAAATGTTTTTGAATAAATGAACTGCCATTGAAAGGGTAGAAAGTGAAGGTTCAGTACGGAGCGGATTAACTTACTAATACGTGTACTCTGATTCGGACTCGCCGTAGGATCCCGCGATGAGGGCTAGGAGGAGCAGAATGCTGACGAAATATCTCTTTGGCAGAGCTGTCATCTCGCCTACCACAAAGCTGGCTGGCTGTCCGTCGATTAGAGAATCTATCAATTCAGACAGGTGAGTTGTTTTTGGTAAGCTCAAAATTCGACAATAATGTTGATATGTGCGAGTTGTGTAGGGACAACAGCAAATAAACACTTGTAGCTTGTGTCACGGGGAAGCCGCCAAGTCTGAGAGACCAAGTTGTCATTGCTTTGTGATTATTTGCTAGCTATGCTTCATGACGATTGTTGGCTCCTACGTCCGAGTGGCTGCGTGCCGCGCCTTGAGATGTCGGTGGTAGATAAGAAAAGTTCCATGATGGCTAATCAGTTCAAGGTTCTTCCCCACCCATTTAGTTGAGGTATTAAAGTATGCTGTTGATATACAACAATGACAGTAGCTAACCAGTGACTACATTATACTGTACAGGTTGATATCAGGCCCAAATAGCGCATGTATATGCACGTCAAAAACCGAATTACTTAGTACTCAAGAGGAATTTCAGCATAGCGGGCAAAAATGTAACAAAAATACGGCGATAAAAAAATGTGGTGGGACCGAGTGGGAGGAGGGGTTACATTCGTTCCTTCGTTCCTTCGTTCCTTCGTTATTTCGGTCGTTCAATCAATCGTTCGTTCGTTCGTTCATTCGTTCGTTCGTTCGTTCGATCGTTCGATCGTTCGATCGTTCGTTCGTTTGTTCATGCGAGGATTGTTCTTCCTGCCGTCCGCAAATATTTTCGGCCGTTCTTCACCCAACCAGTGACGTCTTCCAGTCGACTGAAACATCCGGCTTTTGCAGTCTCTCAGACATTACGTCACCGCTCAATATTATCGAACATGTGGACAAGCCGGGCCGACCCCCAAAGGGCCTGAACCATCTATACCTATCAGTTTCATACCCTCATTTTATTCTCCCTCCAACCTTCCAATGTTCTACTTCGTTGTTTTTGTCTCATGCTATAAACAAATACCTTTACCGATCACGTGTCCTTTCCCGTTCAATCACCGTTTGGAGCAACAATTCTATTCAACAACATAACCACAACTATAATCCGAAGCCAGGCCCGTGGAACTACCCCTTGCGAAAAACTCAACTCCAAGCAACATTCTGGTCTCCCGCAACACCGAGCCGGACACCGGTCCAACCGACACTGCTTTGGATTGATATGTTGACAACAATCCAAAGGACAATTCGCCACAGACTCAATTTCCTTTTGACAAATTGCGTCACCGCAAAAACCCTCCATTTGAACCCTTTTTTCGTCCAACCACAACGATTCGTTTCCTCCCTTTAGGTCCCTTCTTTTCCGTCCTGAAGGCTGAGCATAAGAACTCAGGCAATTCTCCTTGAAACACATCGCGTACGTCCAACAAAATCCCGGCACAAAATGGAGGTTCCACCATCGGCCTCGGCAAGCCGCACTGGCCTTGGCCTGGCCTTCACACCCTCCGCAATGGAAGCTCTCCCCGCAGTTGGCCGCCCCTCGATCCCGTCCGCAGGATCCGCAGTAATTCCCGCCAGATGCACTTTGATAGGTCACCTGGTCGCAGTTGGTGTCGATGAACCCTCCATCGCGGCAGTTGTTGCAGCAGACGTAGTGGTGCAGCTCCGTATTACCGCCCCATTTCATGTACTGGCAATGGTTTCGGAGCAGATTGCTGTCACAGCGTTTCTGACGATTAAGTGCGTCGGTTAAATTGTTCCTTAAATCAGGATGGGATTCGCTGAGGTTGGGGAGGAGAAGGACGCAGTAAACGATGTGGAAGAGCATTTTGTGGAAGTTATAAAAAGGCAGAGTGAGTGCAAGAAGAAACGTGCAAGTAATGCATCCAACGAGACAACTAGAGCGGAACATGTGCGGATTCAGTTTGTGAAATCCGGCTTGGCTTTTGTTTGATTTGTCATTTAACGGCCTCAGACCTATTTCAGACATTAAACGTATTTAATGGCTGTTATGACATTTGCGGTACAGCATGTGCATTTTGCCAGACACCTCTCTCTTGTGAGTTTCTAGTCGAAGCTCGTGTCAAATTTAGCGTTAGTAATGTCCTGCTTACTTAAGACGTTTTTCATAAGTGGAACGTAAAATGCCTCCGCTTAATTTTTTTAAATTATTGCAATATCAGTGATGATTTATAAAATTTATTTCATCGGTAAGTAAACCTAAACTTTGTTTGGGCGAAATTTCGAAGTTGGGAAAACACTAGAAAATTCAATTTTTTATGATTTCCAATAATCTCCACAGAATTGGCATATAGCTCCGCTCCCAGATGTCAGAAAAATATTTGGTTGAGGCCAATAGATTAGAAATTCAATCTGGGATGGGATCTTGTCAAAATAATTGGATCTAGTGCATTTCTATACAGTGCCCGTTTTACAGTGGACATCAAGGAAAATGGAATCTTCTAGTGTTTTCCCAAGTTTAAAATTTCGCCAAAGAAAGTTTAAATTTAGTCATCAATGAAAAGAAAATTTATAGATCATCAATAATTTTGTATTAATTTAAAAAATAAAGCGGAGGCTTTTCCATTCCCCCTATGAAAAACGTCCTAAAGTTCGCACTACTGGGCTAGTAGGTGGTGCCATCTGGGGACGGTCAGAAAATAAGTTACCGCCACTTTGATTGAGCAGACAGGGTTTGCCTTATTATTTATCTGAATTTTTTTTATGCCTTCAGAGATTGACCACTGGCTTTGAACGTCAACATATGTACAAACCCTAACTGTTACTGATCGGGTTCGCCCTGTGCAGCACGGCAGTATATAATACAAATTGATGAAAACAAGGCGGGAAACCACGCACACTGAAACAGTTCCGTGTTCCCCGGAAACTCGAAACTCCAGTCGCCACGGCGTACTCGATCACTAGAGAGATAGCAACAATGCCATCGCGCCAAAGCATGTGGAGAACATATTACCGAAAAGCAAAAGGAACAGAGAAAAGGGAGAAAATGGAGGAATACGGTTCGAAGCAAGTCAGGAGCAGCGTAGAAAACCGGCCGGGAAGCAGGAGAAGGGTTTCTGGTCGTCTACCACCAACCTCCCCAACCCCAACCGCAGCCGTAGCCCCACCAGTCGTCACAGCTACCATAGTAGGGCCCCAGCCCCATCCCCATCTGCAAGGATGGAAAACAACCTTAAATTTAGGTTAGACATACCGAACTTGGACTATATAACAAACTATTTACATAAAAACTTTTCCCTTTCAATTACTCAGATTCGGCAATAAGTTGACTTAGTTTTGGTCTTTGGAAATCAATTGAGTTCCAATAAAAACGACTTAAGCAGAAAAAAGAGCCCTAATGTTAGTTTAGACATTCGTTTGAACTTTATAAAAATTACTGACATAAAAACTTTTCCCTTTTCAATTACTCCGATTCGCGAATTGGTCTTTGGAAATCAATTGAATCCCCATAAGGGACATAGGCAGAGACGTACCCTCCACCCCATCCACCGCGACCGCCCCAATCGCCTCGACCCCATCCGCCGCCGAAACAACGTCCACCGAATCCGCCGAAGCCACCGCTAAAGCCTCCACCGTGGCCTCCGCCGCCACCGCATGTCCCTGCAAAAAAAAGTCTCTTATACTGATCATCCGTATTTTAAAGAAAACCTATCCGCAGACACTTACAAATATCCTCAGGCAGTAGGATTACTATGATAATACACAGGATAAGAAGCTTGGTGGGTAATCCCAAGCCCATGGTTGCAATGGGGGAACGTTAGCTATACGCAAAATTTGGCAGAAAAATAAATTATTAAGACGCGCAGCAAAAGAATGCTGGTGGATCCCTTGTTATATATGGGGAATGAGCTTTACTGCGGACTCTGGGCTCCAACAAATACCCGGCAACTTGCATCGTATTTACACGATACGTTTTTTTCGCTGATATTATTTGGATGTGTCATCGCGGATTAGAACAAAATTGCAGTTGGATTTGTGACCGGCGGGGTACCCCATCCCAGAGAGCGCACGTTGGGCCACCGTCTTTGGCGACCTCTTCGAAGCTACATATACCTTAAGGTAGTGGTACTTCCATCTGGTCTGAATTGCGCATCCCGATTTGTGGCTGGTGATCAGTGGGATTTTGCCGATACCCCGCGGTGGCCATAACGAACAATGAACAAAACGCCCCATGCAATAACCTATGCAACAGGCCTGCACTGCCCTATTTTGCCGTCTCAGAAAAAAGGAAAGAGGCGTGTCGTCGATTCGGTCAGGATCGGCAGCACCCTACAAGTCCGCACGATTCTCTTCCCAATCCATTTTTGTAAGCCTAAGGAATGCAGTAATATCCCGAGCTATTATTATGTTGCGGGATATGTTGCCACACGTAAAGATTAGAGTGATGATGCCACTTTGAGCATTTATGGGGTGTGCATTCTTTGCCGAGAAGGTTCCTCATCCGAGCAGCAATATAGGTCTAAACCAGTTTATCACATTGATACATCGATAAATTGTAACCTTCGCATGCCAATCTCCGTTTAGTATCATAGATAGGAACGGCAAAACTACACTGGTTTGTTTACACACTGTTTTCTTAGTTATACGGAAGACTATTCTTCCGTAGCTTTTAAATTTTTTAAAAACAACAAACTAAAAACTTATACAGTGCAGTTAAAAAATATCTAAGGGGTGCAACTAACAATAAATAAGTCAACCAATTTATTCAGCTAAACGGAAAGCTTTTTTATTCAAAAGAATATCAAAAGAAAAACTAGTACTAATTTGTTAGTTGAGTACATGGACTCAGTTGTAGTATAATTTAAATTTTTATGAACTGCGCAGTACGAGATCTTCGCCTACTTACATTCGTCAAGGATCGCAAGGATCGCTTTCATATTACAGTGTACCGCAGTATGGTAAACAAAGCGCATCTGAGAGCAGGCAATGCCAATGGAAGGTACAGAAGCAGTATATACCTGACAGGTCAACAGAAAAACAAAAGGCAACTTGACACGTTTTCAACATCTTCCTAAATGCGAGCCGCCATCACCGGCAGGCATAACTCTCGTCAATAACCGACATATACTAAAGATCATTAAGCAATCAAAGCTAGAGAAAAAGAACCGAGAGGTACCCAGATCCGCCCGCGCGCGACGCGTGAACAGACACGCGACGAAGTATATTCAACAACGTGGCGCTTTGGCGGAGGATGCAGTTTGTTACCAGAATCCGCCGCCGTAGCCAAAGCCGCAACCACCGCCATAGCCGCCCCAAAGACCACCATAACCGCCGCCCCATCCGCCCCAACCGCCGTAGCAGGGAAATCCAAAACCGCCGAAGTAGCCTCCATATCCACCCCAACCCCAACTGGAAACGAAAAAAAAACTCTCATGATTAAATACTTCCCACAATTAATTTACAAACTTGGCAGTAATTTGGGTAGTAGTGTTTTTTAAGGCTACACAATAACCTCATAATTCCCCGAATAACATTGGACTATATTTATAATGCATTTTATTTTATGCTTATTTTCTTATATTTTGTTATATTATATTTATATTATGTCTATTCTTATATTACAGTATATAGTTTTTTTACAGTATATATTTTATATTAGATTTATGTTAGATTTATATTGCATAAGATTTATATTTACAGTTATTTTAATTTTTACTATTCAGAATTAATTTATTTATATATCATGATGCGGTATTGAATGTCTTTGAATGCTGGTCTATCGTTCTACAGTATAAGCGGTTTGCGTGTCCATTTATTTATTCTAAAACAGAACAAACACTTAAAACTGTACTAGATTGAAAGCGAATCGATGTTCTTTTTTCAAGTAATGCGTGTCTGTGAAACGTACCCTAGTCCTCGGCCTCCGCCCCCACCCCAGCCGCGTCCTCTACCACCATATCCGCCTCGGAATCCACCGAATCCTCGGAAACCGCCGCCAAAACCTCCACGACCGCCGCCAAAACCTCCACGACCGCCACCAAAACCTCCACGACCGCCGCCAAAACCGCCTCTAGCCCCTGGAAGATACAAAAAGATTTTAGACAAAATTTTCCGGTGTGCCCAATTGTGGCAAAAAAGCAAAGAAAGCTCTTAATCTTTCCGTGTTTATGAGCTCTTTCGGCTTGAAAAATGTTGGTTGCATACTTCTTCTTCTTGATCGGTTGAATCAAACTAAGTATTGATTAATAAGTAACTGTTTATCGAAGCGAGCGACTTACAGGTCTCTTCGGGTAGAAGGACAAGGACCACGACAAAAAGCAGGCAAAGATTCGTAAGGAGGCCCATAATAAACTTGGAAAAAATATTCACCAAAAGAAAGGCAAAAATTATTCTGACTAATAGTGATGTGGTAAAGTCAGTGCCCTTTATATATGTCATTGCAAGTTGTATACAGGCCTTGATTTATGAAATGCCTGGGGTCAGTTTAGCCTGACAAAAGTTTTCTTCCGCTCATCATGAGATATGTATCTTATTATTCGTCAATAATGACTCAGTGAGTCTCTTTCCAATAGGGAAATCTTTCATTATTCAGCTCGGACAGCAGATGTACTAAATATGCCGCAAAAACACCCGACAATTTAGAACTCCCTTGTTAGATATGCATAGAGGTCTATAAGGTGACAATAGTCAATTTATTTGACCAGAGCTCAGATGAAATTTACCCGCAATTAATCTAAAACTGTTTATTTCTGTCAGTCGGAGTCCAATTAGTTAACAGTTTTTGCCTCTTGGAATAAGTAACTGACGCTTGTGATTGGTCTGGGCTATCACAAAAATTTCAATTTATTTCATTTCCAAATACTTGGCAGTATTCCTTGGTAGTTTATTTAAATTCTCCAATGCCTGCAGGATTAATGTGGGTAGAAAAATGCTTTTGTAAGTGATTAAGTACAGAAAGTAAATTGGCAGACATGATCAGTCATTCTAGAAAAACCGGACTATAAACTTGTTTTGTTTACATATTCTTTGTAATGGAAATCTAGACTGATGATTGAGAAACGACACTCTTGACTGGCCGTAAATATCGATTGTATTAAAATGTTTTTGCAAGGTCAGCTGATACTTTGTCTCCAGGACAAATTGAATGAATTGGTAATTTTTACGGCTGCAACGTCGCGCGCTCATAAAATATATTATTTATGCAAGATGGATATAGAATGTGCAGAAGCAATATCTTATTAGAGTTGTTGTTGTGTTGTGTGGTCGCTGCACATTTAGCGCAGCTAGAAAGATGGATGGATCGGTGAAAGAAAAGCACAATCACGGATGCTCCCGGATGCGCGCTGCACATCATTGTGATTCATCAAAAAAAAATATTAGCAGTATATTTCAACCACACATACACTGTACAAAGGCACGAAAACTTAGACGGTTTGTTTATTGCTAGTGCGGACGAAGAAGTTTCATCTGACCGCAGGTGGTATGATGAGGTGTTGAGCGAGTTCGATGATCCTTGCGGCATGCGGACGTTAAAGCCTTCGATCCGTTCGCGGTTTGTCAACCTTTCACAATCGCTCATCGCGCATCTAGCCGCATAGGGTGAATTTTAATGCTACCTGAAAACGTTCACCTTCAATTCCTGCTGGGGTGAAGAATGAAGATTTTGTAGAAGATAATATATAAAAAAATGCAGTCCTAGAATTTATGAGTTCCTTGCCAGGTCAAAACTTTTTCAGTAGTAACATCTGTAGAGCCCATTGAATATATAAAACTGAATTTAAAATTTGTTAACTTAAGTAATAATAATTTTTTTTATTGTGAGAAAACGCGCACGTACAATTGTCACAAGAACTTATGTTAATTGAGGCACTTTTTCCGGTAAAATATGTTAATATAAATGCATGACAAAGAAAGAGTACTGTACAACTAAAAGATAAAATGTTCAGAGGTCCAGGTAAAATTTACATCTTGTCTTTTAACAAAGTACTAGTATTCCCGTTTACAGATTGATGCATGTAGTATATGTTGTAGTTGGTTGATTGTTTGAGTCCCAGTTATGTAATGAACGACAATAGAATACCGATTATTTATAAATCATACTTGGTAGCAGATAACGAAAATAGCGTGAATAATACAGCCGGAAACAGGATGTCTATTGTAGGTGCGTTGACATACGACGGATACCTCCCGCCAAAACCGGAAACAGTTTCCACATTCTCTGAAAAAGCTAACCCTCATATCGGGAAATGTGCATGGTTCATTGCTCTCCTATTCACAATAGACATGCCAGTCAATGCACAATTGAAGAACTGTCAGCCAGCTGCAGAAACATACATCATCCACTCTTTCTTATCTATGCAAAAAATAATTAAAATACCGCAAGTCGGACGTCCGAGTATCTTCAGAAATTTATTCGTGACAATAAAACGAAATATAACGCCTGAATCTTAATTTAATGTGTTCCGCTTCAATTGCAAAAAATATATAATGTCCATAATATTTACTCGTAATGTGCTGCGTTCGATCAATGATTGGTTTTAATTTAGAACCAGCAAACTCGTTTCACTCAGTCACAAACAACCTTGAACTCTTGTCGTTCAATTAAGTCTGCATAAAAATTGGAACACTACCAAAGTAAATGAGGGGCAATTTACAGAGCGGAGTGTTTCGCATATTTCAGTCCAAAGTACTGCAGCAACTTCTAACGATGCTAATATATAGCAGGATCATAGTTACGTGCTGTAGATTAAGAAAGTGGAGAAACTGTGATAGCTTTAGCAGATAATCTTGGTGACGAGAGAGTTACGTAAACGGTGCGCTAATAGCCGACACTCATGAAAGTAACAGCCACCGCAGAACCACAGTGACACGCCACCGCCAACGGCCACCCAAAATGACCAGCCCAGTTGAAGATGCTCCTCCCACTGGAACATGCGGTTGTCGGTGTTGCGGTTGTTGAAACAGGCGGCAAAAATAATCAGCGCCAAGCAGATTAAAAACCCTGAAATTATTAAAACGACGTTTAACTAGTATAAAAGTTAGGTTTAAAATAAGGTTTGAAGTAAAAGGTATAAATGTTGCAGATTATGTAACCTGAAATGATAAAGAGGGAACCAATAGCGCGTAGAAGACGATAGCTTTCGCCGTAGATGATCGTGCAAATGACCGTGATGGATCCTATCGCTCCGGCTATGAAGCCGATCGTGTAGAAGATTTCCACCGCGATCAGAAATCCTGCAATGGGAATTTCGAATAATTCTTAAGGATTTAGCAGAACTTTTTATCCGGGAAGTTTTTGCACGTCTGATTAAATAACATAATCTTTCAATGCTTTACCCTTTTTTTGATTAATTATGAATTTCCGGTTATCCAAAAATTGCACCGAACTTTTAAATGAACATAAATATAATTTTTATTTATTAGCACAAAAAATATTTCACTGTGTTTTGAAAATGATTATTCATGTGCGTTGCTTCTCTTCGTGCCACGAAAGAAGGATTCAAAACTGTATGGTCGAAGAGTAACAATTTGCCGCGGTATATGTACCTGGAACGGAAGCCTTGAAGTCAGGCATTTTGACCATCAGTTCACACAGGACAGAGTATCGCGCCCATGGGTTCCCCGGTTGGTATAGACGGAAGCAAATATCCCATAGACCGAGTTTGTGGAAGGGTAGTTTGAAGGGCATTACTGGTTTGGGAAAGACACCAGATCCATCGTCGAATACCATCCAAGAAGCTGTCCAGAACGCGGTCGTGACGAGCGCCATGACGATGACGGTTAGTGATACTGTTAAGGCCATGAAGAGCCCTCTGCGATCTACGGGGATGTACACGCGCGTCTGCTGGAAGTTGTCCATGCTTGATTGTTTGCTTGCCACAAAAAACAACGAATCTGAGAATTATGAAAAACTATGTTTTACGGAAGCCTTCCCTCCAAAAACCAGCCGCGCGACAAATTAGACAAATGAAGGGCTGCTGTGGGTCTTGCAAGTTAATATCAAACCCCGCTCCAAATGTTCTATGCTCATACTGTAGGACGAGGGATTAGTGCGCAATGTCGCTTGCAGTGCATGGATCGTTTTAAGCAAATGTTTGAGCTCAAAGGTAACCTGTGCTCGTACCATTTCTATTCCAAGAACTGTGTGGTGAAAGAGCAGTCCAGCGACCGATCGGAGGACAGTGGCGTAGGAATGAGGGCATGTGTATATTGTGTACACTCACAAGTTATATTTTGGTGTGACAAAGTACAAGCTGTAAATGGAAAACAATTTTGCCTACAGCAAGCAAATGAAATAGCGACACACGTCGGGTCTCCTAATATTTTGTATATATATTCCATTTGCCCGGACTCATGTACACGTCAGATGAATGACTGAACATGTGTCGGCGTTTGTTCCATCTGTCGCTCTCTACAGTTCTGTAATAATTAGAAGGATTAAGGAGAAATTCGCAGAGTAGATGACGGTGTCAGCTGCGAGTCTGCTGAGCAAGATCGTCTGCAAGAGTGATGATCCACAAACAGTCCTTGACTAAATCCGGAGATCCTCGGGAAGATTAGAATGGCGACCTGGATAGGTCCCTGATGAGCACACAAACAAGACAATCAACTTGATTGAGCCGAATAAACGAGAGACGAAACAACCGACAATTCCACTGTGATATTGATGACTGATTTCTCTCCGTTGTGTGCAATCTCGGCCTTCTCAATCTTTTTAAGTGAATTCAGTATATTAATATTGTACGTTAAAAAACCTTAAGAATTACCTTGTTTTTTATGGCTATAATCACACGCGCCGTGAAAACGTCGAAACGACTGAACATACAGACAATTTCGTGGTATTACTGAATTTCGGACGACTTTTTCAGTTTTTAAAAATTTTAGATGACAGAAAATGTCGGGAGTTTGGGCAGGGGGGGATCTATAATATAAATGTCTCTGCTATATACCAGCATGCATTTTTTGCGCATTGAGTTTTATAGTAAGATTCGTGGGATTCATCTCCTAGGTGCTAGTGACCTCTTTGTCTTGATTTATGGCTCAAATTACATTACTGATCATGTTCGCATACATCTAATTGCTATTGGCAGTACTACATGGCTTACACACACCAACGTTGGCTGCAAGCCTTCGTTAACCTTTGTACCCGTTTCCGGTTGTTCAGCTGACGGATTGTCCCTGGCGCCGGGCGGGAAGATGAAAATCCGCAAATCGCACGATTCCCAGGGTGTCTACATGAGCTGCTCCATGCGTGACGTTGATCGCTTTCGATGCCTTCAAGGATTTTCACAAGCACACAGTTCTAATACCATCGTAGCTGTGCGTATATCTGAAATTGGACGCAGTGGTCTCGTGTGGTGTATGTGGCTCCGGTGGTAAGGCTTCCAGCACTCTCAGCGGGACACGTACTCGTATAAAGGGACTCGTTTAGGGTCTATATAAGTCGGAAGCAAGACCTCTCATGCGAGAGCCAGAAGATAGGCAGAGGGGCAAATGTTTTCTTCCAAAACTGGAACCAGATTCGGCCTATTGTTTCTGATTATTTTGAAACTTGGGGTGGGATTCTGATTTTCAAGGGCCCCTTTGGATTTGAAATTTTTAGTATTTCGTTAAAATTTGAGGTTTGGTATAAGCTCTCTATTGATGGATGCAAATGGATGACTCAAAGCATTCAAAAACGGTTCACATATGATGGAAAACTGAACCTTTTGAAAGTGTTTTACAATTCCGATGGGCCCTTTGGAAATCAGACCTTCAAACCCTAACATTTTCAAAATTATCAAGGAAAATAGGCTGATTTTTCGATTGAGTTTTGAAAAATGTGCTTTGTTCCTCTTCGTCTATCCCTGGCCCTACCACGAGGGGTTATAGTTCCGACTTGTAAGGATCCTAAACGAGCCCCTGCTCGTGTACACTCATACACCATGGTGCAGATGCAGTCTCATCGAAAAGAACCTTAACCTTGATTTTTACATCAAGCACGAGTACATATTGTACGTACTGTAAAACTCACCCTCGTTTTAGCACCCGGATGCTTTTACACTTATCCTTGCCCATCTAACGGCTGAATGCGAAGGTATTTAAATCCCGTTTCAGCAGGATTTTGTTAGCATTGCATACCCTTGTGTATTATGTACCCTAACCTCACGGGTAGCTTTTACGAATGAGCGAGTGACTACAATCCCCTGGAACAACATTCACCGTACTTGCAGTATAATTATCTAAAACATGTCTAACTCAAGTTTGAGTGGCAAAGTTTTCAGCAACCTCTCCGTCCTCCTCCCGCCGAATAGTAGCAGCAACTCCGTCCCAGTCTACGAGGTCTACGGCATCATCACCATCCCCATCGGAGTGGTCGGCTTCATCGGCAGCCTCCTCTGCGTGTGGACCATCTGGCGGTCGCGGCAGCACCACCCCACCCAGCACAAGTCCTCTTCCAACTCCAATATCCTCTTTCTTAACATGTCCCTCTCCAGTCTCCTCTTCTGCGGGATTGTCTGTCCCTTCCACGCGTACGCGCAGATCACCCAGCTGCGGAGCACGTTGGCCCAGCGAGCGGACGACAGTCTCTGCCAGTTCATCGCCTTCGCCTACTTCACCACCCTCACGGCCTCATCCTACGCCCATGTCACCATTGCCCTAAACCGGTTCTTTGCAGTGATCCTCTCCGGAACGGCTCACGGAATGTTCCAGTCGAAACGCTTCACCGTCTTCATGATGGCCCTGTCGTGGATGGTCGCGGGGGCGACCTTTGCGCCGCCGCTCTTCCGGAGCTTCAAAACCGTATCGTACGGCTTCTCCGAAGAGAGTATGAAGTGTACATTCACCTCGCTTGGTAATTCGGTATACGTGATCGCCTACAAGGTCGTCTACGCGTGGATTCCCTTCCTCATTATGGTGTTGTGTTACGCGTGTATTTTCCTCAAGTTGAAACTGTCCAAGAAGCGCATCAGACATCAGAATCAGCCAATCGAAAGCATTCAACAAAGCAACGGCGGGAATCCACGGGTGGCGGTGATGAAACTGATCCGACAGAGACGCTCCATGAGGGGAGAAATTAGGGTGACGAAGATTGCTTTCATCACGTGCGCCAGTTTTCTGGCGTGCTATGTGCCCAACACGTTATTCGGCTTTGCGGTGAAGACAAGGAAGGAGCTGCAGTCTCCGTTGGGGATTGCGCTGGTTATGCTGTGGTGGGTCGGTGAGTGGAAATATTTTTTCTCACGCATTCTTCGATAGGATGCAGGATGGATCAAAGGGTTTTTGAGCTCTTTACAACATTCGTTCATTGTTGTCCTTCTGTGGTACATCTTTTGCAGTAATTATATTTTTAAGGTGTGTTAAGTGCTATTTTTATTATTGACGCATTAATCTTTTTGAAGTATTATACATAGCTAACCTTAATGATCACGTGTTTGAGGTTTTAATATATTGTCATAATTGATGTCATAATCATGTGTTGTTCATATACCTGTCACAATGGTCAGGCTTTTCAGGGATGGATTATTTTTGTGATTGACGTCCTACAGCTTTACATACTCAGGTATCGCAGTTATTTGCGGCATCGTCATAATTGACGTATGGCATCTTGTGTTCTCTAGGTTGTGCGACTAATCCGCTCCTCTACGCGTACCTCAATTCAGCGCTCCGACAAAGGATCATCCAGTGGCTGCAGATGAAGAACATCCTCCCGGTCACCCAACAAAGCAATTCCGCAACAGGCACCGCCGCAAGCAATTCAATAAAAAAGGGAACGGATTCGACGAAAGTGCGCGAGACATCAGCTTAAAAGGGTCGTCAAGAATGGTGCTTTTTGCGTGTCACACCTCATTTTGTAAACTGTCACTCATCCCACCTTGTTTGCTTTGTCAAAATTACCGGTCTATGTATGCGGCAACCTTAAATGAATTCTCTGTTGTATTCCGCGGGAGCTAAATAGTTTCCTGCGCACATTCGCCAGCGACTGACATTTATTAAAAGTGCTTTCCAATTTTCCGATGCAAACTCGATAAGAAAATGCATGTATTGTTCCTCCATGACTGGTCAGTCGCGGTCAACTGTTTCCTGTGCGTGTCTTTTGTAGCGGGAAGTCATTAGAGGTCACACCCTGGTGTGCTCTGCATGTGATGAATGCCCTTGAGGCCGCCAAAAACGTCAGTGCGAAATGCCTACGGAAGTGCCAATTTGGAGTAGCGAGATTGCATTACTGTTTAAGGGAGTGGGTATCCCCTGAATGTTCGACATTTTTTTCTTCGTTTAGACGAAATTGTTCCGTTGCAGAGATGTGTTAGTTCCAATAATCAACTGACAAAAATGGGAATGTAGTTATAACAGCAAACGTTGAAAACCATGCATCAAAAACCCAAAAAGAAAAAACGACTGGACGATTAAAGTTATTGGAATATCCAAATATTTTATCTAACGAAAGCATGTTGCATGTTTCGATCGTGAAAATGTCTGGTGCCCATGATTAAGCCGAAAGCGCCACAAATGAGTTTCTGAGATAATGAAACAGTCTAAAAAGAATAAAATGCAGTTGACGGAGAGAAAATGTAAAAATCAAAACAATGTTCGTCATGAATCCAACGAATCATACTGTATAATGTAGTAGAACAAGAGCGCCTGACCCGCGAGAAAATTGGCTTGTGATCTACACGTAGGGCACCGTGATTCTTGTGGCGGAGCGCTTACTTACGAATCTTTTTTATTACACGAAAAGCCGCGCCGATTTATATATTGTCGAATTGTAGGTTCGACTTTTCTATAGACTTAGTAGTCATTGTACAGAATATAGTCAGGGCAGACATCCATTGTGCCGTTGTGCTAATTCACGTGTAAGGGGTATAGATATCAACGCCGGCCGCAGGGATCGGAACAATGACTAAAAATAACAGTAAGAAATAACACGAGCTCTATCTAAACTTAGAGCCTAATTGCTATTGTGGCAGTAGCCTTCTGGATATCGAAATATGTTTTCCAACTACTTGATATATCGGGATAAGGGTATCCAGTTTAGGTAGTGCAACTGATTCTGTTAGTGCCATCGACATGAAATGGGAAACTCATGCACTGTATTGACCGGAGGAATGATAACTACAATAGACGAGCCTGGGTGAGCCTCAAATAAAAATACCATGTCTCAAAGTTATCGTGGTGGTCACCTATTTTGATGCCAAAAAAACATAAAAAATCGTACTGGAATAAAGACCGCAATAGACGCCGTTCGATCACCGTTCTGAAATTCTGGGCACTTTCAGGGTCACCATCTATCGGCAGGAAAACGTGCAAAACCCTCTGACCGCGCACTATTACTACAATCCCGCCCTGATCCTGGATCCTGGCTCAGCCGTGTGCTCTTTCAATTCGTTCATCAAACGCCACGAAGTCACCTTCTCAGTCATCACGTGGGACGAAGAATTCGAGAATTTTGTAATCAGTGAGAGCAACAGAAAACTCGGCTCAATACTGCCATAGAGCAACCTCCGGATTTTGCCGGTAGAGGCCATTGAATCCAAGTAAGCCTCCACAAATAATTAAATTATCTAGTACGACTTTTTCGCAAGGATATTTTCCCTGCTGATTCGATTGCATCTTCTGCAGCGACGGCACGCAGAACTATGAGATCCTTTACAACTGGGCAAGCTAGTCTGGACTTTTGTCTGCGGTTCCTCGAGAGCGAGATATATAATCAAACGGCCGTAAACATCTTCAATTTCCCCAAACATTTCACGTCGAATTTGGTTGTGTCCTACAGTCTGCACACTCAGAAAAGCAGCAGACGACAAATTCAAATCAAGACGAAGCATGTTCAGAAGAGAAACTTTTTCAGCTCCCTGGAGCAAAAACTCTCGCACTAACACACCGTCTACCTTCAGTCGGACGATGTCGTCCGGTTGACAAATAAAATTGCCTTGGAAGTGAGTGCAACCGAAGTGCATACAAGGAATTCGTCAGCCACAATCAGTCCTTCTCCATCGCCAACGTTCCCACCAGTTTGCTGAGAATCTGTGAGCAGTCTACCGCAAGTTTCGAACCGCATATGTGGGAGTCGGTGTTCTGAAACGAGCAAAAGGCTCGACCGGACAGGGTGAAAAAAGCTCAATTAATTCTACAGTAAATCAAACGAGAGGGTTTAGGAGGTCATAAAAAGAGAGACCTCTAGCGAAACCGGTGGAGGCGGCAGGGCGACCTTCAACTTTTTGGGACTGTTCGAAGCCAACCTGAACGGTAATTTCTGAACCTGAACCTGAACCTGAACCTGAACTCAAAACAGTTGACGAGAGGAGCTGGAGAAGTTGTACGAGCTGATTACGGAACATAAATCGGTCTCGCAGTGGGAAGGAGAGGTATTCGTTCCGAAGCCGCTGCTGTTAAGCAAGACGAACCTTGCGGCTCTTCGGGTGGAAGGAACGGTCACGAGTACAGAGCTAGTTGTTTCTTTTTATTATGGCATTATGATTATTGAATAAGAATATAATATAAGAAAATGGATTACAATAATTTTAAATACTATCTTCTAATGATATAAAAATGGAATAGACAACAACAAATGAATAATTTATATTAAAAATAGACGCAGAATTCGATTCATTTGTAATAATCGAATTTATAGGGAACCCGACGCGTTCTTTTAGTCCGACATTTTGGCGGAGTCGCCGACTCTGTTGGCAGGAAGTAATTGTTTTCAACCCTCATCATTCTTTATTATAGAACTTACTTGAGCTTTGAAACGTTTAGTCTTTCCAGGTTTCTAACACATCACGCAGGTGATGTCACCATGTCTCGTATTAACATTTGAAAACTTTATTAGGCCAGTTTTATTTGTTGGTATGACACTTTAAACTTTTTCGGTAAGTATTTAAACTGCTAATACCTAAACGTCCGCGTTTTTGATTACCTAGATTAGTCAGAAAGAAAAGCTTAAAAAAATCAGCGACTCAGGTGTATTCCATCCCAAGATTAGAATTTGTAAGTTTTTCAGTTTAAAGTTAGACGAAGCATCCCAAAACGCGATTTTTTTGGTATTGGAATTTTGACTGTCAATCGAAAAAATATAAAATCTAGTAGATCAGGTGAAATTCTTCTGATAACGTTTTAAAAGACTGTCCAACTGGGAATTGGAGGCCTGGGGACGTACCTTGATTATGTTTTAGAAAACTGAAATGGTCAAAAGGTTCGAAGCTCAACTAAGTTCTATGATAAAGGATAATGGACACCGCATCTCAGGTCATTGTGGCGAAAACAATCTCCGAACTGAGCAGCACAATTAACTCACTCAACTCCTCGGCTTCCGTTAGCGCCAGGGTCCAGCTGCAAAACGAAACGTTTCAGCTTCAAAGCTATATAAACAGCGAAGTACTTCCGGTCACGGGACCATCAGAATGGTCTACCCTGGCGTCGTCCCATCTGGATGGCTACGCCGTGATGGTGCTCGAGTTAATTACGCTGCTTATCTGGCTCTGTGTCGGCTTGTCGAGTCAAATACTCCGGATTTTCGGGGTCGGTTCTCGGTCATGAGAAACTCTAATCTCTATACAACGAATATCGGTGACCGAGGTGGGGCGTGCCAACACACCTTAACGGTGGACGAAATGCCCTCGCAGCTACGTGGAGGGGAAATGGTCACCGGCCGCGAGCCATGATGATTGGTTGGCGGAAAGTGACCGATATAAGTTCAGACTTGAGCGATCAACCTCCAGCGCTAGGAGTTCGGAGTTGATGGACCCGGAGTTGGCCCGGAGTTGGAGTTGGAGTGGAAACTGGAGTGGAGCCCATCCCATTTGCCGTATAGAAAGAAGAAAAGATAATGGGCATTATATCCTTTCGAAGATAAGACTCTGTTGTCGGTGTTTTTGTGTCCCCCATCCCTTTCGTGGAGGGGGGGGGGCATTTGATTCACGATAAAAAAGACTGAGAATGTTGTGTTTGCACATTTACACTTGCATCCTGTGGAAGGGCGAATCCTGGGAAATTTCCAAAGGGGGAACATTAACTTTAAGTGCGTGACTTCCGATCGTAAGTAAGATTAATTTGCCCTGCAAATACCTATAATTCGTCTGCTCTGTTGTTTCGCTTAATGCTCGAGCGAGCTAAAGATAACAACATGTACGTGCGGCAAGAAAATTTAACAGACTGGTAGAAAACCGAACAAATGAAAGCCGAAAGGCTGGCTGAGTGGTTTGAGTAAAAATGAATTGCGGCTAATTGAGATCTTCTGACCGCTGCTGAGTTATTATCAATTAAACCTTGTTTCGACGTACCCACATCAGAATGTAAAATGATGAGGCACCCATTAAAATTGTCACGGCATATCAAGCTAAGTCTTATGAGCCCGTTTTTGTTCATTAATCCCCCTATGGCAGTCATACGACTCAAGGGAGGGGTGCTGTATCAGTCACTGATTTACGAAGCAGTTCCCGGTAAAACAATTAAAATGTATCAAAGGCAAATATATGAGGTTTATCTGCGTGCCTGCACAGTACGTAACTCCGTATTCATGAAGGATACTACCACATATAAGGTATAGCCACTACAAGGAATTTAGTCGGCTTAACATCACATTTTTTTGTAGAACGACACCGTATTTTAGCACATCGGACAATGAATAATTCAACCAACCTCAACGCAACAAAACTCTCATACTACTCCTGGACCTACCAGGTCTTCGGCGTCATACTCATTCCCATCGCTTTGGGTGGCTTCCTAGGTAGTATCCTCTGCGTGTGGACCATTTGCAAAGGTCACCACGGGCAAAAAACCTCATCAAAACTCCTGTTCGTCAACCTCTGCCTGGCCACCTTCCTTTTCTGCGGTCTCGTCTGTCCATTCCACATCTACGGAGGAATAATCCAACAAAGAAGCTTTCTGGCATCTCGTCCTTTCAGTCATGACTTCTGCAGTTTTTTGGCCCTCACCCACTTCGTCACGCTCACTGCATCGGCGTACGCCCACTCGGTGATTGCCGTTAACCGTCTCCTCGCAGTGGTCGTTACGGGACGTCTTCACGCCCTGGCCAAATCCAATTGGTACACCGGCTCGTTGATCGTCCTAACATGGGTCATTGCCGTGGTCATCTTTACGCCTCCCTTGTTGGGTGGGGGCGGAGCGTATGGCTTCTCCGCGGACAGCATGAAATGTTCCTTTATCGCAGTGTTTTCATCGGCATACGTCATCTGGTATAAGGTCATCAACTCCCTGGCTCCTTTTATCATTATGGTAGTCTGCTATAGCTGTATCTTTTGGAAGGTCTCCGTGTCAAAGCGCCGTGTGCTAGATAGACGAACGCTTCAAGCAGGTGGCATGCCCCCAATCATGGCGGCCAAAGAAAGTCGCTCCGCCAGAAAGGAGATCAGGGTGACGAAGATTGCCTTTGTAACGTGCGTGACCTTTTTCGCTTGCTACCTCCCAAGTGCGGTCTACGGGGTGTCGGGACGGACGCGGCAGGAGATACAGTCGCCCTTGGGGATTGGGTTGAACTATCTCTGGTGGACCGGTGAGTAATGAAATTTAAATTGTACTGCTATAAAAATAGGAGCTCGTTTAGGGTTCTTTACCTGTCAGAACCCGGGGCTTAGACCACAAGTCCCTCTCCCCTTCCCCTTTTTTTTATGTTTCGATGTTGACCAAAATTCCTTGAACTAAATAAATGCAGGTTGACTTTTTTAAAATCCTTGCGGTTTGCTTTTCACACAAAAATTCAATTATAATTGGACATTCCCCGAGACAATGTCGAGTGAAAAATCAAAATGCTCACTTTTATCTTCACTTCCATGGTTATGGTCACACCTTTTATTCGACTTATGTCCAAATCTCGGATCTTTACATAGAAAGATTGAGGAACAATTTGACTTTGCAAAATCATTAAATTTGTTACGACAACTCAAAGGGACATTGGCCAGCACTCGTAAAAGCAACAAAGGATACAAAAGGGGAAAGGGAACGGGAGGGGGACTTGAAGCCTAACCCGAACCAGAGCCCCTCATGGCAGAAGAAGGGGTGGGCAGAGGGGCAAATGAATTTTCGTCCACATGAAACCTAAAATTGGTCTACAATGCCTGATCATTTTGCAACTTGTGGGAGTGTGGGAATCTAATTTTCGACGGTCCACTGGAATTTCAGAACATTTTCAAATTATACTGAACTTTTATTCACAAAAACACAAATCTTTTTTTCTATCAAATTTGAACTAACTATTCTTGAATGCTTTTAAACCTTTTTTTAATGTTTTTTTTTAATGTTGTAGTTGCATACTATTAGGGTGCGTATGTTATACTCAAACAAATCACAGATTTGATGGAAAACCTTAATAAGTATTTGACAATGTTTGAAATTTCTGGGCTTTTGGAAATCGACCCTCCCCCCCACAAGTTTCCAATTCATCAGGAACAAAAGACCGAATATTGGGTTCAATTTTTAAAACATTTATTTTGCCCCCCCCCCGTCCTAATATGAGATGTCCTGGTTTCCACATGTAAAAACCCTAAACGTGCCCGTGTATCTTGCAGGCTGTGCAGTGAATCCGCTTGTGTATGCTTGCTTGAACTCGACGATGAGAACAAAAATTTCGGCATGGTTGACCCAAATGGGTCTGTTCAAGCGCAGGAAGGTTTCGCCCAACCCGGACTTGTCGGGTTCCGCAACGGACAAAGGAGTCGACAAATCAATAAAATATTTAAGTAAAAATGGGGAAGGATTTGATTCAGACCAGGCTCGTAGAAACGACGTTTGATAACAAAAAATGAAAGCATGTTGTTTGGAAAGATTTAGCCCCTTAAAACTGCTTATAATTATTGATGATTTCTCTGTATTCGGTCTCGCCGGGCCACACCCTTTAATTGTCGTGTATTCATCGAATCTTTCGCGTCGTCTGTGCGCGGTCCGGCGCGACTATAAATAGTGCTGCGCAACATTTAGTCTTGACAGTTTCCTTCTTTCTCGTCGATGTTTTTACTTCCCTGCTTTAGAAACTGTCCAAAAAAATTTTATATATTGGATTTGTGGCCGTTCCTCGGCTGGAGTTCACCTTCGGTATCAACGATGCCAATATGGAATAAAGACCTTACTCCCCTGTCCCTCGTGTTACGCTTCCGTTGGATATAGTTTATTTCGTTGATTTAGCCACCCATGCGTTTTAGATTACTTCTGCATCGCTTTGCTTTTCGAGTATTGCTCATTGGTTAAACGGGCTTTGCGTGGCACTCCCTCAATTTCTTTACGTTGTATTTAGCATCTATGAACCTGGGCAATCACGGTTGCAAGCATCCGCAAAGAAGACCTCGCTCCGTTGATCATCTTAATTGTTAATATACCCGACAGACCGAAACCTTCAAAAAAATTACGAAAAATGTACAGAAGTGAGTCTTTGTGTTTATTCCGTCACGACTGGATTGCAAACATCAATCTACTGTAGAGTTCCCGACCCAATCCCGACCCGATCCCCCAGTAAATCAGACCCGGTGGACCAAAACAACTGTTACGCTTCAATCGATCAATCGAATTTGAACGGCGGAAGCGATCAAGAGTCCTTTTTCTTGTTTCTTTCTTCTTCGGTGTAACGAATACGACGGCCCAATTTATTTTTAAATGTTAAAGAAAACACACACAAAAATGAGCACGAATCAATGAATCGATCGCAGAAAGGAAGGATGAAATTGTAACTGTGAATTGCTCACACAATCAATCAATCGACACGTGCGGTCTTGTGGTTCGCACATCTTTGCAATCAATGAAAACAGTTGCTTTTTACTGTGTGATGACGTAGGTTGGAACTCTACAGTACTGCATTTCCTCGATAGGTAGCGACAGCTCGTGCGCTGTAAGAGGTTAAATTGGACTTGAACAAGCCCGAAAAGGTATGATGATTGATGGCGATAATTTTCAAACCAAATAATTGTAGTCGCTCAAGGTTGGATGAATATTTAAAGTAGTCAGCCGTAATTTCCGTGACGGGTTTCTTCTCATCCGCAGCCAAATTGGTTTAAAAATTTCCCGCAGGATGGCGGAAAATTAATTGAAACTCAGGTCGACCAAATTGATTTTACAATTATTGATGAAAATGCTGTCGGGTAGAATGAAAAGATCATTCGAGTTTAAGCGAATTTCTTCCAAATCGGGGAGGGTCTCGAAAACATCCTCCGGTAGGCTGGTAATTGCGTTGTCCGACAGGTAGAGCGTGATAAGGTTGGGGAACCGGCCCAGAGCGCTCTTCGTGATCTCCTCTAGTTTACATCCAGCGAGCTTTAGCTCGGTTATTGCTGGATGGGTCTCATGAAAAGAGGCAAGGAAATAAAAACGGGCTTTGCTTGTATTCCTCGCTGTTTGTGGATATCCGGAGAAACATTCTGGTATTGTCGCATCAATCAAGGAGGAAGCTGATAAGGTCGCCGTACAAAAGGCCAATGAATATCATACTGATATCATTAAAGACTTTTTAATAGTTGGTGAATCATTCAAGGCAAATTTAATTCGCACGATTAACAGACGTATTTTTTTAAGGGAGGCCGTGGAAACGCAAAATGGCGTATAATATTGCTCTGCCATAGTTATGCGCATGATGAGCCAGCCACGCCATTTGGCGAAATGTGCATTCAACCTATCGGCCATAGATTAAAGTTTTGTTTACTTCCTTGTTGTGAATAAGTATAGATGGCGACGAGGGAACGTGCACATTACGTTCAATGCATGCCGAATAGCGTATGTAGGAAGAATCTTAAGAACTTCTAAGAACAGATGTATTGATATCACAGAGGAGTCAAGGCTCGCTGTTTTTGGCTTGGTCGTTTGTGCATGGTCGGCCGTAAACTTTCGATGTAGAGAATATATATATATCACTAATAATAATATAATTTTGTGTATCACTTTCAATACAGTCTACCGGTACGCTTTTTACCGCTCACCCACGTGCCGGTAACTCATTGCTCGCTTAACACAACTTTGAAAGCAAAAGTAGGTTTTCATCGGCATACGCAATTTCGTATATAGTCATTATGCTTGGGACCTTGGTGATTATGGTGGCATGTTAGAGCTGCATCGTTTGGAAGGTTGGCGCTGCCAAAGCATCGCGTTTTGGGTGGAAGACAGGGGCTATTTTAAGGGAGAATTAAGATTTACACAAGCACCCGGCCAGGGATTAAATTAAGGCAGTATTTAAAGTTACCCAAGTATCCAATTTTTAATTATTTTAAACTCGTGCCCGCATACTAAAAATAAGCATACCAGTACAATGTATCATTCGGGGTAAAACAGCTGAGCAACATCATTATTCATCCAAGGTAAACGGTTGGAAATCCACAAAAATGTACAAGATTAAGGTAAGTTAATGTTACACAAGTCCTTTTAATGTCACGTTACACACGTTACACGTTAAACGCAAGGAACAGGGATTGTTAATCTCAGACAAAACAATAAAAATATTAGTTTAGAACTGAACTTTCCCAAAAATCTCTTCCTTATGTTTCGGTTCCTTGGCCTCCTTAAAAACGCCGGCGAACGAAGTACTACTTTCTTGCGGTCCAGTGGAGATTGTACGACTTGATTGTGTTGATTTGAACCTTCAGGTATGTACACTGCCTTTACCCACTGTCCGCGGACTGCGTTATGGCTTAGATTGTTTGAGAGCAATTGTTAAATTTTATTTCTACGACTATACATAAATAAACAGGGCACTAATTCCCCAAAATTGGATTTAGAGAACGAAAACGGGAAATTTGCAAATTATTTTGTGAGAAATGATTGCTGATGTACTAGAACACCTTTAGCATCTGAGTTTTTCCTCTAAAAAATGGAAATTTAAACCAGGTTTGGTAGTGTTTTTGACGAAAAATATAAAAAAAACCGGTTGAAACCGCTTTTGTTCTGTTTCAATCAAACATTAAAACCTGTTTGAATGAGTTCGCTTTTAAACCTAAATTGAACCGGGTAAACCGTAAACGAACCGGTTTAAACCGCTTTGATCTCAGCCTTAACATGCCTACTGAAGCCGAACGACAGGATAGACCGTGATGACCGTTCTTCCTCACGTCCTTTCCATCTCCCGCGAGAGTTGTTGCCACCGGAAAGAGCACGTCCGGAAGCGCTGTGCGGAGTGTCTACCTCGAATGAATTGATAATGGTAATCGCATTACATGTGCAAGAAACGGCATGAAATGCTCTTAATTATTTGCCGTGCTGCGCACTAACCTTTCCAAATGAATGACACTTTAAACGCGCAAAAAAGGCATTCCAAAACAATATGCTCTACAGTGTACCCTTCCTCGTTGAGGTCATCTGTCTGCCTACGCATAGAAATACCACTAAGGTGGGAGGGCGACGGAGACTCAATATTCTCACCCTAAGTGTTCCGACAGGATTAATACAATGTAAAGGTTGCATGACCTAAAGATGGATATAAGAGCGACAAAAATGGCAGCAGTTGTCACTATATAATTTTGCCTGAAGCGGCCCCTGCAATGAATAACTCCACCGTTAGCAACGGTACGAGCCGACCATTAGAATACTCCTGGATCTCCAAAGTTTTCGGTGTCATACTCATTCCCCTCGCCTTGGGCGGCTTTCTGGGCAGTCTCCTCTGCGTTTGGATTATCTGCAGGGGTTACAACCGACAGAAAACCTCGTCCAATCTCCTGTTTGTCAACCTCTGCCTCGCCACCTTCCTTTTCTGCGGTCTCGTTTGTCCCTTCCACATCTACGGAGGCATTGTCCAGCAAGCTGGCTTCCTCGCTCGTCGCTCCGCGTTTGGCTTTTGCAACTTTCTGGCGTTGACTCATTTTACCACGTTAACAGCTTCAGCATACGCACATTCCGCCATCGCCGTGAATCGGCTGTTTGCTGTCGTTGTCTCGGGACGCCTTCATACGCTGGGCAAGTCCAAATGGTTCACCTGGTTTTCGATTACTGCTACATGGGTCATTTCTGCGGCGACCTTTGCGCCACCCTTGTTCGTCGTTAATATCACGTATGGCTTCTCCACGGAGAGTATGAAATGTACTTATACACTGACCAATTCACCGACATACGTAACTATGTCTAAGGTGAGTATTAAAACATTTTCTGTTTTATACCGAAGTTCTCCAGTTAATTCTGAATTATAAAAATGGAGAGAGAATTTCATGGTTTAAAACGTCATCATTGGGCTGACCTAACTTGAATGGTCATATCACCACAATTCACGGATCTATTCTTAGTGAACTTATTCGTCGCTCTAGAATGTCTTTACCAGTTTTTGTCTTTTGACAATCATAATCGGAGATTAGGAACCGGAAAAACGAGGACTCGAAAAGGTGAAAATGAAAATGTTTACAAATACTTTACTATTCCAAACTTCTAATTGGCAAACGTTTGTGAAACCCATGAGACACCATTGCAGAGAATTAAAACTTTGGCAAAATTTTGCAGTTTCAAAGATTTTGTTGCTTGCGGCAAGATCCTGCAAGCTGTTTACTGGCCGCTAATTGCAAGCGCCAGACAGACCACAGAACTGCCAAGCCGTTCAAGCTTCTTTCTTAGACTCCGCTGTTTGAATTTCGGTCAGAGAATTTGCACCCGCTTCCCTTAACATTTGATGTGCTGTAATAACTTTACCCTTTAAGGCCGGCAGAAGTCTTTCGATAGAACCCTGACTGGAAGAACAAAGAAGTGTCTCTTGAAGCTCATTTGAACATTGGACTGCGTAGATTAACCTTGACCTTCGAAAATGGCAGATCCCAGATCCTCCCATTAACACATGAATTTTCAATGAAAAGCTTCTCTATAATGGACGCTTATTTTCACCATTTAACTTCAAGGTCATCAACGTACTGCTACCTTATGTGATCATGCTCGTCTGCTATGGGTGGATCTTCACAAAAGTCTGGCTTTCAAAGCATCGACTACGGGGCAGAAGACAGCGCCAGGTGGGCGGACTACCTACGGCGGTGCTGAAAGTAAACCGTTCCGTCATGCAGGTCGAGATCCGGATCACGAAAAATGCTTTTATCACATGCGCGACATTTTTCGCCTTCTACCTGCCGACCGCTCTCTATGGAGTGACGGGCAGGTCGCGACAGGAGCTCCAGTCGACCTTGGGCATATCACTCAACTACCTATGGTGGACAGGTACATGAGACCTTTTGCAGAAGTAATTACAGTTTATGAAAGAATAATATCATGTATGTTTTGGCGCGCAGGGTGCGCCGTTAATCCTCTGGTCTATGCGTATCTCAACTCAGCAATGCGGGGCAGAATTTCAGCTTGGCTTTTCCCCGACAGGATCGGTCCAAATGGCTCCTCAACTTAACTGGATAAGGAGCAGAACGGGATTGGTACAGATGTCTGCAATGCCAGCGTGGAACGAAGAGCAAAGATGCTGCATGCGGTATTGCCAACATAATTACACTTTCTACCGTAATGCCAAAATCCAAAATAGTTTAAAACTTTAATGCTTCACACTGGTCCTCTGAAATTATGATTATTATATCACTGGACTAAAGGTATCATACATCGAAAATTCATTACGTAAATGGAAATACGTATGACCCATTTTTTTTAAATCTTGTCGTTTATATTTATAGAACTTTTGAAACAGCTGCTTGTAAAAACTTTTGTAGTCGGCATCATTCAAGAATTTTCATTGTTCATCCTGGAGAACAACAAAAAACACTAGAAAAGCTAGAAAAACGCATAAAAAATGTGAAAATCCCTGAAATTGTGCCAACTCTAAAAAAGGCCATCAGACTCAAAAGTGTCCACTCTCTGACCAGCAGTCATTCCAACGTCCGAACCGCCACATATAACACGGATTGGGCGTTGGTGGCACGTACATCCAATGTCCACGTCGCCGGTAGCCTTCATCCAGCTCCGGGATCAACATCTGCTGAATCTTATCGAGGCTAGACACGGTGTCAGCTACCGCGCTTTTTTCCTTCTCCTTCCCAATAGTCTTGGTTACCTCGACAGAGGCAACCACCGAGCTCTGTCCGTTCGACCAACGCCACACCGTGTTGTCCGTGTCGAAGACCGCACCGGTTGTGTTACCAGCAGCATTGGCAATTTTGCTAGTCGAAGTGCCGTTCTCCGCAGCGGACGTTTTATTGGCCACGGTTGTGGTGGTAGGGGGCGTGGTCCTGGTGGTGGTTGTTGCAGCAGTGGTCGTCGTGGGTGCGACCGTCGTGGTTGTTGGTGGGATCGTTGTAGTGGTGGTGGTTGGTGGGTGCGTGGTTGTAGCAGTTGTGGTCGGGGCTGGGGTCGTTGTTGTGGTAGTGGTTGTCGTTGTGGTCGTGGTGGTACTTGTTGTTGTTGGCAGGGTGGTGGTAGGCGGTACGGTGATGCTGCGTTGACCTGGGTCAGACACTGTATAAAAGATGTGTGTGGGTGTATGAAGGAATTCCTACAATATATGTCTGTGCCAGCGGTGGTAGGATAAATACATTTTAGCATGTGATTAGGGAGCTTTCAACAATGACGTCAGCGTCTGATATTAGGCGACCTTACTCTCCGCTCCCTTCCGATAAATGCTGACGTCAGCCACAGATGGATCTCCACCCCCTTAGCGTCAGAGCTCGTCATCAAAGTACAACCTCCCCCCCCCCTACTCTACATGGCGCTGACGTCAATTTTGAATGTTCCCTTAGTGTCTCTTGAAGGTGAAATTTTTAGTTCAGGAGAGCAAATCGCGGATGCAAGGCAATATGGTAAAGATCAAACCCCCTGCTCACATCGGATGCTTTTCAGAAGTAGAATAACTTTATGACCGAGCGGTAATAATTAATTAATTAATTAATTAGATTATTAGATTAGATTGACAGAGCGGAGTAGAAGTTTCTAATAGAGCTATTATTATGATGAGTTTCAGACTTTGTTGCGTCAGTCAGGCGTTGAAATCTCTTTTCTGTTTGAATTTCAAAGTTGAGAATCCATTTTCTGTGATTGTCACTGTGAAAACTTAATTATGGGGAAAGGTTCAACTTAAAGAATTTTAAAACTGTCCATCTCGGAATCCATTCTGGCTCGACTGGCACAAGCAAAACATTTTTTAGTGGCTGGTGGGAGGAGCTAAGTGTAATTTCTGGAATATTGCCCGGAAGTTTCCAGTCAGGCTTGAGAACGGCCTATATACTGTAGCTGCACCCTTTGATTAGCAGAAACGATTCTGCTAATGCTGATTGATTTAAAATTAAATGTTAAAAGGATCAGTGCCAAAATGTTTCAAAATATATCTTTTCCCAAAATTGAAGTTTTTACAGTGACGCTCAGGGCAAATTAAATGGTGTCATCCAATATTTTCTCAACTTTGAACTTCTGCCATAAAAAGTTTTAACCGCCTGACTGATGAGATAAAGTTTGGAAATCATCAAAATTATAGCTTAATTAGCAAAACATACAGCGGAGTCATTTTACGTTCAATCTCTGAAAATCACTCCAAATCAGGAGTCTGGGGGAAGACTCGAACTTCAGAGCACGACCCTTATCAAGTCCCAGCATCCATTTGGCGAGAAAGGATCTCTAATCATCGTTTTCCTATACTGCTACTGTTCTGCTGATTGTTTCAGAAGCAAAGTGGTACAAGTCATGTGACTTACGATAGCAGCACCATTTTCCTTCGTAAGCAGTACAGTCTCCGGAGTGGCCGATATCCATTCGCGAACACTTGTCCTCCAACTGACTAGTCGCTGTACAGTAACCAGTTTTCGGTCCGACGATGTCTTTGCCGTCCGGCAGACAGGCTCCAATCCGCACGGTTGTTGTTCCTGCAATCATTCAATCCGGTTTTAATAAAATCCTATACAGATTAATGTATCGTAGATGACTTCCGTAACTCTATCACGTTTATGTTCTCCATATCTTGTACGAACCTGGACCATCGATCATTTGGCTGACTTTGATGGTTTCGAGGAGTAATGCCCAGAGCGCGGTAAAATCCATGATGATTCCGTCAGCAGATTCGAAAATAAGGAGCTACAGCTCCACAAGGTGTTATCATACAATTTCACTTCCGGTAGCGTCACCCTCAACAGCGATGCTTGACTGGTCATGGCAAAAGATATTCTTAAGAAAAATCCACGTAACTTCTCACTCTCTATCTAATAATCGAATTTGCATCTATCACAAAGCTGTCTGCTCGCGAACTGTTTATGTGTGTGGGTGCAGACGGACCTTTCCGTAAGTCGATTTGACATGTGAGAAACATCCGAAGACTTATGTCGTAACCGGGCACGAAAACATCTGAGTGTCTCATGCATATGAAACGATTGCGCAGACACTTCTAATTAATTTGAGTTTAATTAGCGCCGACTGTCGGTCGGTGTGTGTGTGGCGTGATATCAAAATGCAATGCTTAAACGAACTCGACAACGAACGCCCAGTGACATTTTTTATTTATTTTTTTGTCAGTCATGGTTATTGGTGCATAATCTTTTTTAATCCGCTAGTCGACGCTATATTAGTTAACAGAAATACGATTCTTTTGATGAATGCAATAGTGCAATAACAGTAGCTTGTCACTCTAGCCGAACAGACTCTGGCCGAACAGACCTTGGGGTAAGGGGTCTCCAAATCCGCCGAGGAACCTTGTGTTGCAGGAACGTTGACCCAAGCCACAGTTTGCTCTAGAGATGTGAAAGAATTGAAATATCAAGGGTCATTCTGTACATGAACCATTGTAGATGGCAAGGGAAATTATGATTCGTGCCAGAAAATGAGTCAAGCAGACCACCGACAACGCAACCAGAAATGGCAACTCCGAATTCGGAGTTTGAAGTTTTTCAACTCCATCAACTCCACTCCGGAGTTTTTGGCCGGAGTTGAAGTTGAAACATCTGGAGTTGGGAGTGGAGTTGAAATTGATCTGCGTGGAGTGAGATTGTTGTGTTTTATCGAATTTTCAGCCTTAAGATTCCATTTGATTGATTTATTGTAAAGAAATCAAACGTGGTCCACTAAGCCATAGCCCACTCCTTGCCTGTTTAAGGGTAGCCAAGGTGGCTAATGGCATGAAATGATGGAATAGAAATCCATCCCATACTACTCTGCATGTACAGTACTACACTAGAACTACTGTAGTCTGCTACAGTAGCTGTTCAATTTCTTATTGGTAGAATTGTGTGAAATTTCTCGATTGAAAAGTGCTGCGCTTCGAGCCTTTCCGGCCCCTGGTTCCACAACTGATATTGAACGCACTTTCAATTTCTGTGATATTATTCTCTCTGAACGTCGTCAGCAAACGACTGACGCAAATTTCGAGGACCTCTTGATGTGTCGTGTGAAAGTCATAACAAATAAAAATGTATGTTCCTGTTTTTTATTTCGTTCATTTGACCGGGGGAGTGGAGATGGAATGGAGTTGGAGTGGGTTCTTAGGGGGAAAGAGTGGAGTTGGAGTTGGGATAGTGAAGTTGTGGAAGGAGTTAGAGTGGAGTTGGAGTTTGTTTTTACGGGAGTTACCCATCTCTAAACGCAACCATACACCACGGCTTCGTCCCCACGAACATTTTTTCCCGGCCATTCAGAGGAAGACCCTTATAGGGCCACTACGAGTCGGGTCACACGCTGAAGAGTAGCGCCAGCATATTCAGTCACGCAAACACATCCCACGGAGACAAACAATCGTCCTCGTTTCCCAAATATTTGAATTGGTGTGTTCGAAAAATGTTTGCAAATATCAGTTTGCGTTTCATTCAACTCTTCAACTTCGAAGCTGAATTCAGGAAGTATTAAGGTTCAAATGACGCCTCGTATTTCGTGACGGAGTTAGGTAACTCGAAGATACACGTAGAAAGGAACAAGTTGAAAACAGCTTCTAAATGCCATCGATACACAAAGCTCACGACCAGCTGGGCGAAAATGGCACTGGTCAGTATAAGGTGCCGGTCGTTGTGCCATGACTGTGAGCAAGCAATCGAAGAGAATCTGGTAACTTTAATGGTGTCTTTTATTTACTTGTTCTTTTTGCAACGGGTATTTTGTTAAAGCTGAGGTGATACTGACTCATAACGGGTATCCATTTTTATTGAAATTCATTATTGGTACTTATGGGCATGTGCAAATTTCCGAGACATTTTTCACTAGACTACCAAAAAAGTATGCCGCTTCAGGGTGGCCCATCAGACTCTCCATATCCACTTTCTGATCCTGAATTTGGTACATGATCAGAAAGTACGAGACGACTAAGCCAATGAGCTGAAAGGCAAAGCATGCGAACATGTATAAATGATATCAAAACGGTTCCCAGTATTATGACTACAATCGCTTACTGAAAGTCCATACTCCAAGGAAATGGAGTAGAAACCGTACGGTGAGATATGTAACTCATCCATCTCCAGTCGTTCCAGAAAATTAGTGCATTCAAAGCTCAAGTTAGAGTCGCCGACCACTTGTTCCATAGCCGTTGCTTTCGTCATCCCTTTCCTTATTTCATGGTTCTGCCAAATCGGAAAGAGTCAAAGTGAATACTAGGTATGTACCACTAGAACGTCTTGTTGTCTCATAAAACAAGACAAATAATTTTTTAATATAACATCCTATTTTCAGAGATTTATTTTTAAACTTATGGTGGTATCTGAGTCTGATTTCCAAGGGCGCCCTTGGGACTTGAAAAATTTAAAAAAAATAGTTTTTCGTTCAAAATTGAGGTTTGATGGAGCCTGATATAAGCTCCTATTGATGGATGATGCTTTTTGCCCCCTTGCCCATCCTGGGTCATGGTTCCGACTTGAAAGGACGCTAAACGAGCCTCTACCTGTGGTTCACCAATCACCCCTAGGTTAACACACTCTGAGTCTCCGACCCCCTCCATACCTCTGCAGTCGCAAACGGTCATTAGTGGTCATCGGAATATTATACACAGTTACAATTTGCATTAACACTCTAACCCTAAGCTCATTGAGTATTTATTACAGTAAACGAAACTGGTTACTGAATACCATATGTGCGGTAGTGAACCAACTCAACTTAACAATCTTTCCAACCTCATCAAGCACTCCCAGACAGCTCACAATTCTGATCACCGCATGCGTTACCGAGAACAAAGCCACCATAATCAGGATCGGTTTCGATTCCTCATATATCAAGTCCGCCATGATCATCGCCCGAGGGTCCGTGCCGAACGGTTGCTTATACTCTCGCCGGAACAAAAACGCCAGCAAACAAAGACATCCAGCAACATCCCTGAGCGACCAGACAGTCATAATGCATACACCAAAGGTCGCGGTAATGTCTTCAACTACGGTTTGGATTTTGGCGTGCTTTCGATTAAGGTCACGAATTCGCTGACTGTATAGTTCCCTGTTTTTTCTGGTCAGAGTCTCGCGCTGGTCATCATGGAGAATTGACACGAGTTCTTCGGACAAATTTGCAAGGCGCAGTTTACAGACATATAGCAATAGGATAAAGAGTACTTCTTCTAACGACAAACAAGCCGCCACGAGGATGATGTAGGAAACATATATTAGGTTTTCGCCCAAGTGCGAGATACCCGTGAAGGGGTAGAAATCCACGACGGTGAAGAGAGACGGTTCGATCCCGTAGGATCGGATGGTACTGACGAAGGTATATAAAGCCCAGGCGGTGGCGAAGCCCGCAGTGAGACAGACCAGAATGATCCAGCTTGCAAAGGTATTGCGTAATATTCTGATTCGTCGAAAGTCATGTGGTGTTAAGTCCTCCTGTACGCGCGACAGGAGGGAGGGCAG
>LRSR01001615.1:0-14514 GCA_001579985.1 Hypsibius dujardini | reverse complement strand
GTAAAAACAAATGGCTCAACTTCGGCTTTTTTTAAACAATGTTCCAACTTTAGTTTAAAGACAAGATGATTAGGCGGTTTTATGTATTTTAAGGATTAAGCATAACTGCAGTTATTAAAGTTGAAATCCTTAACTTTAATGGAAATAATAAATTATAATTCGTTTAGCTTTAAATTAAATTAAATTTTTTATTTTAATGTCAATGTTAATTTTCAAGTGATCCATTTTGCAAAATGTTGATTGTATGTCAATTTAATTAAATAACTGAGTTAACTTCCCTTATATTAGAATTATTTTTCTTCTTCATAAAATAGCGGAATAAAACGTTGCTTCCAGCGTACCTTTCGTTTGCGATAGCGATAGACTGCCCCGCCGACAAAGACCGTGCAGGTGATACAAAAGGCCAGCGCTCCCAATGGAAGTCCCCTGGCCACAATGTCGTAGGTGACCACGCAGGGAGCTCCGTCCGTGCAGGTGGCGCACTCCACCGAGCACTGCAGACAGTCAAACTGGGTGTCGTACTCATCCGAGACGTCCTTCTGGGAGTATGCCTCCTCTACCTCCGTCCCGGCAAAGTGATTTACACCTCCTTTTAGGTAGAAACCCGGCCGGCATACGCAATTGTAGGAGCCTTTGCGGAAACCACCGCCGGATATGTTAAAACACTGCAGAAAAAGGAGTCACCATTATTATTATCTATTATTATGGAAATGACATCTGCGGTGTCAGAAAAAAATCTGAAAGACAAAGACTTCCCGCGCCATTTTGTGCAATGGGTCCGGGCTTGATTGGCTGTTTCAACCAGTTTCAAAATTGTTTATCCAAACCCATATTTTCCAGTGCGCAAACTGATTTTTCGAATTTACTAGAAGCCTTCAGCTGAATTTAAAAATAAATCAAAATTTAATTTGAAACATTGCTGCGAGTGGAAAATAAAGTGCTGATAAACAGGTTCAGAAAAATAAAGCCAAAACAACACTGCAGCAATAATTAGAATTCGGATAGAGTAGGTTGCGTCACTGCTCTCTTTTTGGATTTAATTTTTCACGTTGTTCCCTTGGTGGGAAAATTTTCATCTATTGTCTATATTTTGCAGAAGTGTTTTGGTAAATTTAAAAAAATAATTTTGTCTTCTGGAAAATATTGATTGGCATAAAACGAGTTTCAAAATTGCTGATACATTAATCAGTCAAGTCCGGGCCTATGGCACAAAGTGGTGCGGAAACTCTTTTTTTTCCATATTTTTTTGTGAAACCGCAGATGTCATTTCCAGCCCGAGACCCCAATGCCAAATCATGATGTATGAACAGGTAACTGCGGAAAAAAACTACACCGACCGAGAGGGAAAATCTCGGTTTTTGCTCAAGTGTTAATATACAATTATATACAAATTAGCAGTATATTCAGTATCTTTATGTCTTTCAAAAGTGTATCTGCTTATTAATCATTTATTTATCGTTGGCCTTTGCGGTAGTGACGCATAACATAATCTTCAAAATAACACCCGCATCGCATTTAAATTTTCAACATATAAGGGTGAATATAAGTATAATAATTAAACAAAAATTGGATTGTAATATATGTACCATTGATTGGAATTGATTGAGAGATATTAATTAGATTAAATTATTTTAGACTAGGATTTTTTTAGACCTAAGGCTTTGATTGTTCGTTGCGGAATTGCTTACAGTAGTGGTTCGGTGTTTGCACTTGTTCGTGAAGGCAAAGAGGTCGTCACCGGCGCACTGATTGACGTCGACATGTTGTTCAAGTGGAATGTCAACGGCGAAGACGCCTCTGCAAATAAAACACACCACAAATAACTTTCCTGTTACAAATTGTTCTTCTTTTCCACTGACGTTCTGCTTGTGAGTCCAACTCAGCTCTCTTTTTCTAGTGAACAGCCAAACGCTCAACATGGTGAATGCTAAGTGTCAGCGTGCAGGATGTGTATGCTTCGAAAAGTGTCCATCGACCTTTCGGGTGGAGAAGGAGCCCGAGAGAGAGAGAGCCACTACATTTATCGGCGCTTTGTATGCAGCGACAAAGAACCCCCCCCCCCCCACTTTATGTGCCGCAGAATGGCACTCAATCCAAAATAATTTCAATTGGTAAGCAAATCTAGCAAGGAAAAACCTAATCCTCACCACTTATCGTTTTAACAGTGAAGCCCCAAAATATTAGGTTCCAATTCCAAAATTACTATAGTATCAATATAGGTATCACTTTACCTGGATTTCTACATCGACGGCTCGTCTGTCTGCTTGTCTTACCACCTGACTGCCTACAGTGTATCAGTAGATTTATGCTTCTTTCTGGCGGGCTGGATGGCCGAACTGTCTCTCTGTCTGCCTGCCTGTCTTTCCGTTTGTCTGTCAGTTGGTCCGTAATCATTATACCGAGCACACGCTCACTGGAAACCTCGTGAGCTTCCGGCCTGCAGCTTGGAAACAAAGAGCTCGTGATCGAGCGAACCACGCCGATGGAGGGAAAGAGCAGATGACGCTTTGGCTAATGGGCAATTTGTCTCGTTGACGCACCTTCTACGCCTGGCATCCTCAATATCGAATTGCACCATTTTCCCTCGACGTCTCTCATTGGCTTCGATTGAAATGATTAGAAAAAAGGTCGAGCACGGGGTTAGTTGACTCGGAAAAGAGGTCCCGCGGGATTTGATGGACAACTTCCGAATTGATGTTGGTTGCTGTTAGGTTGTTAGATTGGAGATCGTTGTCGGTTTGTTCTAAATAAATAAAGTATGGTGTTGGTGTAGGGCGCTCGATATTGCTTCCGGTGTGAGAGGTTCTCCCCTTTCTTTCTCTTTTCGTGTCCCGCTCACACACGATCGCGATATCAATTGCAAGCGTGCACTTTGGGCTTTACAGCCGGGGAATCGTATAGTGGTATCGATTAGCTTTTTGGGCAGATGAAAATGGGCATACCGCCCAATCCCTGAGGAAGAGTTTGGTGTATTGTTGCGGCTCAATTGGCGTCGTTATCGGTTAAGATTTCGTTGGCGTGTCCCTCCCTTCTGAATTCATGGTTGGCTTGTGCGGCCAAAAGAATTATCTTCCTACTGACGTCACAGGCTTAATCCCGCTTTCTCTGACTGAAATTTTGAGAAAATTTAACTACGGAAAAACGTGATCAAAAAGGATTCGGTGTATATATACTAGTCGTAAATTAACTCACTAAAATCGGTCATTACCTGATTTAAATAAAAAAGGGAAACTGCTATAGTAAACTAAATAATATAAGAAAACTAAACTAAAGTAAATTTAATACAGTAATAAATATAAAGGGAAACTAAATTAAAGTAAATTAGATGCATTAACTTACATAATAAAAAGAAACTGAAATCCATTATTTTAATACAGCCAATTAAATAGTAAAGAGAGAAACTATGTTTATCCTTCACCCCGTCCAGTACTTTCAATAGGACATGTGGGACCGCAGTGGTATCTGAACAAAAACTGGTACAGTATATGCATATGCGCAAACGTAACGAATTAAATAAAGCAGGCAAACAAAATCGACAAGCAATTTATTCACAGTATTTTGGGTTTACTTCTTCACTTTGTTTAATATGTAAATTCTACCACAATTATCTTTAGTGGCTGCAGATCGTCAAACTTTAGTGTCGGTACGTAATAATAATTTAGAATTTATGTTAAGAAAATTATATTACTTTCTGTATTTTATTTTTGAATCTGCGTGCATTGGCCTATACATTTGTGGACCGCTCTAATTATTGGCTAAAAAGGATGCTTTATTAAATGAACATGTGTTTTTTCACTCACGATGGAGGCCTTTCTCCCAAGCGTCTCAACAATCGAGTAAAAATGCCAAATGATGCGCACAACGATCCCGGTGTTTTTTCAGGGTCTCCGAGCGGGTCGCCGCGGTTGAAACGTCAAACGGTCATAAATCTTATCGACTCTCTCTCTCTCACGCACACACCACGACGACCATCACGACACTCTGAGTCGATTATCGGTAAATCAACACCCCACACGAATGCAATCAAACCATCTTCCCTTCCGCAACATCAGCCAGCCACATCCTGAAGAAAAGCTGTCAGCCCCCAGATCCACCCACCGAACCCAGCTTTCTTCCTGACAAAGCTCTTTTTGACCGCGGGCAAGGGAAGAAAATTCCCCACTAAGTCCTGCCGAGCTGGATGGGAGCATAGACACCCCGAAGCTCATGATTTTATGGCCAAACTATTATGACCTTAAATATTATAATAAAACTAAATAATAAAACAAGATCCTATTTATAAATGCATTTTTACGATATAATTTACTTACTTTTATTCAAATCTGTTAACTGATTTTAAAATGAGGTCATTTTTAGAACATTAAATTAATTGATCACAAAATATTGCTCTTTTAAACTCAATGCATTTTTATTTTATTTCGAAGAACCCTAAGTGTAGATGATTTAACGTCTATGCTGAATCCAAAAGACCTGTGCGTTTTACGCTTGAATACTTTCCTTACTGATTTCCTAAGGATTGCAGTTATAGTTTCACTATAATTTTAATATCATATTGTAAGTAATATATATTACATATATTGTAAGTATATTTTTTATATAATGTCATATTGTACGGCGTATTCGCATATATTGTACCTGTCTTTGGTTTCTTGCCCTTCTTTTTCGCTAGCAGCGTGTCTACCTTAAAGGCACGTTCGCCGTCGCAAACCAGAATACAATCTATTGCAGTTCCATTGACAGAATCCTTTTTCGCAAGCTATTTTAGTGAGAGAAAAGAACGGATCCTTTGCTTTTATTGTGACGTTGAAAAGACGTGCCTTCGGCATCAGACAGACAGACAGACAGCCTGTTCGCGGGGGCGGTCAAGCGAGCGAAACCCAACCCGAAAGGAACGAGAAAAGGAAAGAAACAAGCCCGCGCGTGAAGGAAAGAAAAAGTGCCTGTGAATATGTATATACGCAGAAAAAAGCACGCATTGCAATCGAAGCTGCAAAATTCGTCGCGCCGTTATTGATTAACCGTCTTTCCTCTTGCTGCTTAGCTTCAACACAACAAGGATCACGAGAGGCAGACTGAGGGGAAGAGAGAAGGGAAAAAAGTTCCCGACGTGAAGGAAGCTTACACTTTTTGCAGGATCGATTTGCCTGTGTAGCCGGAGGGTTCGCCATGAGAGACCCAACGAAGCCCACAATTTTTTGGTTATATAGACTGTGTGGAAATATGTTGTATTTGTAGTTGTAGCCGTGGGTCGTCGTGCCAGGGATTCCGGGCGGGAAACGGGGCCGCGACGACGAGAACACACGCCCCATATTACAAACTGATGAGCTTCCGGCTGTTCGAGGTTATATGTCATCGACTGCAAGCGAGCGAGTTTCGCCTCCTTGGATGGTAATCTAATACTGCTCTTACACTTGATTGGATTAGAGAAACAGCATACACCCTACACACATGCCGGCTGTGGGGACCGCAATTCCCAGTGCGCGGTGCTAAAACTTCGGGAAAAATGTCTCTCTGGATTATAATATGTAAAGAAATAATTATATTTTATAATATTATTATACAATGATATATGTGATACACAACAAGCGTAACAAGTGAAGTAGTGTAAAATAGCAAATTATAATTTCCAAACAGGGATGCACCCAATCGTTTTTTCACTAAACCAAACAAAAAACACTAATATATTTCGCATGTGATAAAACATACTAAAAGTATCTTCATAGATTTATAATCTTAATTAGACAATAAAACTCTGCATACAATATATTTCCTATGTGATAAAGCCTGCACTAAAAGTATTTTTATAAATTAAAACATCTTAAATATAATTTCTATTTCGAAAAACATTAATCTGCGTTAAGGTTTTTGCACAAAACAAATTTCTTAAGTGCTATCATAGGAAGTACCATGTGGGGTTCGATGTGCCCTGTCAATCTGTGGGGCACCTTGATCACTTGGACGGATATACAAGCATTTGTGTCAGCCTTCTACATTTCCACGACTTGAATAGGAAAAGCAAAAGTGGCATAGGCCATCCGAAGAAACTCACCTTACGCCTCGCTCCCCAGGCTGAACCTGAGAATCCTCCCGCGCATTCAATCCCACCACGTACGTAACCATCCATGTCCGGTTGCAGTCGTAGTAAGGTGCTGAAAATATTCCAAGAAAAAACACATCCCCATCATTATCAGCATGAGCAAACACAAATCACTCATCAGGCATCGCGTTTTTGTATGCCCTAATCGAGGCATTAGGCGAGGTGAAGTGAAAGTGTGGCAATTCCTTGGCCGTAATAGTTGACAACCACAAAAGCTTATGGCGTGCAGCTTTGAAAGGGGATAATCGAAGAATCTGACACTAAACTGACATTTCACTTGACGTCCACACGCAAGTTGATTTGCATTCAACGAGTACCCCGCCTGTCTGTACAGGCAGTATAAGGACTTTAAAATTATCTGGAGAATAATTTTGAATTACTTTTCATGTATGCTCAAAACTAAGACCAATTCTCTTGGTTTTTCTCGTTGATGATTACTGTAATACTGCGCCATTATTGCGCTTAAAAAATATAGTTGCATTGTTGAATGTTAAGCGAATATTTATTTGCACATTATTGTATTCCGAAATCAGACACGGTTTTCAAAGATGAATTTTAACCTTCGTTTATCAACTACTGCAACATTTTGCTGGATGAACAGTGTTGCGTCCTTGAAGCGATATATTCGAAACAACACCAAAGTTGGACGCCTAACTGCTACAAATGCGCTCTTATTTGTAGCGACGCAACTTACTATTACTGACTGAGATAGATGTAAACTCACTGGAAGATTGCCAATACGATTAGATATATCAATTTTAACGGGGTTGCACTTGCATTCGCTGTAATGGAGTTGAACTAAATCAAGTTAAAAAAATCCGGCTATTAATTATTAAGAAACAAAAACGCAGCACAAAAAATAGTTTTCCGCTCTATAATAATATTGAATTACCCGATTACCGCGTTTCGTTTAAAGTGTTTTTCTCACTACAGCGTAATACGTAGAATTTTTTGCAGATACCGGTAAATGTAGATTATTATTTGCGGCTCTCGCGGATGCTCAATTTCTTCCCTACATGTCATCTTGCTGGCATAACTTTTATATGCAGAATTCAAACAATAATGTCGCTCTTTCGTTCAACTAAATGACAAACAAGTAAATTGACATGTCATTCTACCATTTGATTACTTAATAATTCGGCTGAAAGGAAAGACAACTCTTCAATCGGACTAAACAAGATAATTCTGCCAATCGACTAAATAATTTACAAATTTGACTAACATCATTTATCTCTTTCTTTGGACAAAGCTGACTAAAAAAAAAACTCGGCTAAATGATATAACTTTTCTTTCGACTAGTGGCATCATCTCTCCGCTGTTTGTGAAAGAGGCAGAAAAATAATTACCAGTCCAGGCAGCATTAGCGCTCTCATCCTCCTCCAGCGGCAGCGAACCGTTCGTTGCCACCGTCATCAAATCCCGCCAAACCTCCCGCAGCAAGGGCAGCGTCGTCTTGCGACTATCCTGTATCGATTGCAGCGCAATTTGCGTCCCCATCCCCGGGGGCTGTTGTTGCCGAAGCGGAGAGCCCGACTGCTGCACGCCATCCTGACCGACTTTCATAACACCACCACTGCTACCTGATATGGCAGCGCTTTTCCTCGCAGACGTGAAGAAAAAATAGCGACATCCCGAGGTACTCATCCCACTACCCTGCGGCGGCAGCAGCCGATCCAAATTCCTCTTTTCTTCATCATCATCCTTCCTCCTCGTCAGCTCATCCGTGAACCAGCACAAGTGCGTGCCGGCGAGCCGGCGCTCCGTCTCCAGCAGCAAGGCAGCCGCCGACCGCGCCACCGGATCCAGCGCCTCTAATAATCCGGCATTATCATCATTATTATTAATAAAATTATTTCCATTTTTATTATTATTTTTGTTATTATTCTGCCGATGCGTTGTGAGGAAGCCGTTGAGGAGCCGGGCAAGATGGCGGGTCGCCGCGGTTTCCCTGCGGAATTTGCGAGTTAAAAAGCCCGCGGGAAGGGTCAAATTATACTTGGTCAGAAGGGAATGTGGACACGCCTGATGGGGAGTTTTCTTCGTGCTCACGTCGTGCTCCACGGTGGCCATATGGTGCAGCAGACTGGACAGTAGATCCGGCTGCGGTGACGAAATGTCCTCCGCATTATTGCAGCGGCAGAAAAACAACAGCAGGAAAAAAAATGAGAACGACGAAAAAAAATAGCAACTGCAACAACGGCCGGAAAGAAAAGGAGTAGCACGTAAAATTCTCATAATAATAATATCATCATCATCATTCCGGAATATACGTGTAGTGACTGTCGGTCCGCCGCCGCCCGCTGAGATGCATATAAACCGTGTATGCTCCAAAAATGGGTTATAATGGGGGTGGTATAGAAGGGGGTAGGAGGGTAGTCGACCCGGAATTTCACGTGTAGGAGTAGGAGAGAATATGGAATTATTGATAAGTACGCGTGGTCCTCATCGTATCAGGAGGAGAGGGAGGGAGAGAAATGGAGGAGCAGGAGGGGGTAATCAAAAAGCGATACGTATCCAGCATACATGTATGTATATATATGGGATAATTCTATAATGCACACAAAAAGTCTACAATGCAGGTGAAGGAGGAGGAGGATGAGAGGAGACGAGACGAGGTTGGCGAGGACTACTGGCGCACCATCAACGACTGCGGGGTTCCTCCTGCGTTATGAGCTCGGAGGGGGGGGGACCTTGTGTAGTGTGTAGGGGATGTGTATGTCTTCATTGAAAAGTGAGTAGTTGAACATTAAATACAAAACGCCATCCGGGAGGCAGCCAACGGAGGAGGGACCACACGAGACTGAGGAGAGAGAGTCTTGAATAACTCTCGCGTTCTCACATCGAGTAGACAGACTGGCTGGCTGGAAGACTGGAGAGAGTGCCTCTGTCTGCGTATAAAGCATACATACATACACCAGCAGCGCTAAAATGTCTTCCTGTCGTGCCGATCATCGCATTAACCCATCTCGTTCTTTCGGTTGCGACGTCCTCGTCGTCCTGGCTCGGGATTTGCAGGGGGAAAGTTCTCTACGAGCGGTCTTGAATGTTGTATATGTCAGCTCAGTGCAATGTGTGTGAAGCTGAGTGGAGTTTGTTATCCTGTGCGTAGAGAGAGAGAGACAGAGAATGAAGAAGTGGAGGAGAGGGAGCGTGATGCTGCTGTGTGCCAGTGTCAGAATGGATCGGATTCGTCGGATTTCCGGAGAGCAGGGATTTGGCCTAATTTACATACACCAGTACACTGGGGGCCTGATTGCCTACCGGCACTAATAGGGAATAGGGAAATACAATAGGGAAACAAACACAATTGGGAAAAATACCTAGGATTGGGGGAACCAATATGTTGTTTGAAATAAAGGACGACCGCGCTAGGATCACAATTATTTTGGAATAATTTGCAGTCGAGGGGTTATATAGAACACAAATGTATGTGGCATAACTACAGCAGCTGCTACTGTGTTATGTCTAAAAAAGGACTCAAATCATCCCTTTACACCAGGGTATTGGAGATTATTCCGCAATGTGACTGATCAAGCCGTTGTTGCTACATAAAAGAGCAATCAGTAATCTCTGTTCCTACTTATATACGAACGCCATTGGGAAATTCATGAGTTAATATCTTGCCCAGTAAAACTACGGAAACCCAAAAAAATTGAGAAAACAGTTCCCTATCATAGTTTCGTGTTTCGAGTACAGGTAATTCACTAGACAAAGCGCAAGAACCATTTTAGTTTTTTTTCCAAAATCCCTCTGAAACGTATCTAGCAAAATGATGTTATTTTACTGTATGTGGTTTTTCACGTACTTGTAGGTAAATGTAAACGACAAAACCCTTAAAAAAGTTAGACAAAAGCCCTCTGTGAACGTTTACGTTTTGTGATACCCGAGAGCAGGGCTTACTTCATACGGTTCCTGATGATATGCCGGAGCTGAGAGCTTATATCTTACTTACGAGACAACGTATGTACGGCGGCACGTTCAACGGATGCTATTTCCATCCCCAGCTTATTCCCGCTTCGTCCCTTTCCCTTTCTCTCCCTCTCCCAATGTACTGTGATGGAGTCAATCAGACAGACGGCTTCTCGTTCCGAGCATATAGTCAATCTCCGCGTGATATTCAGACATTCATCCCGCTATCCATCAACACACAGCCACGAGAGGATGTGTGCGGAGAACCGGAAGACAGCACCCCGATAATGGGCCCCCGGGCCGATACGGACGCGAGCTTGCCGGGTCTTTCGGTCTGTCTGTCTGTCTGTCTATCTGTCTGTCTATCTATCTGCTTGCCTGTCAAAACAATGAGAGCACGGATTCCATCGACAATCACACGATATATATTCCGAATTTTTGGCCGACCAGACAAAAGCTTCCTTCGGATCAAGTCATGGCATTTCGTCTAAAAATATGTAGACGTGAAATCAGTTCAACCGGATGTGCAAGATCCCATTTAAAACATTTAAGTACTCGTATTTGGATATTACCATTACTGATATTAAATATTCAGCACTTTTTAACGATTGCACTCTTCCAATATCACTTAGGGCGATTTTCGAAGGGGGATTTCAAAACGTCTCAATTGATTTACAAAATGTATTTCCTCGGCGATTCTCGAAGAATTTATTTTTGGCGAAACTTCCAAGCTGGGAAAACATTGGAATATTTCATTTTCCTTGATTTTCACTGCAAAAATAGCGATTTATTGAAATTCACTACGAGATAGAACTCCCAATGCTGCGCAACTTTTGATTTAGCATAAATGCTGCGCACGACAGGGCAAACAGGGCAAAATCGTGACGTACATCAATCAAAACAACCACAAGGTTTCTTTTCCGTTTTCCAGTAAAAAAAATTATATTTTTAGTTTTTTTGTCAAAATTATTGTCAAAGATGTTTGTACGATTTACTTTTGATTTTTCGAACCCAAAACCTCGACAAACAATGGGAGAAAGTGTGCGAACGCGGCATTTATACCATTCCGAACTTGCGCAGCATTGGGAGTTTTCCATCGTAAATATTATTATTTGACACTGTCCTATTCCAAATTTAATTTGAAATTAGCCAAATTATTTTGGTACCCTTATATCATAAATATACTTTGCTTACGCCAATCGACTCCCAATTGAATTTGGAATGAGACAATGTCAACATCATAATACATAAGTTATATAATTCATCAATAATGTTGAACTAATTATAAAATAAAACTGAATATGTTTGGAAATCTTCTTCTGAAAATCGTCTTGGGCCAGCACCACCGAACTTCGGAATACCCAGTCAGTCGAAACTTTGGGCGTGTAGCCACCGAATAGTTGCACGGTTTTCGCGCTTAACCGAAAGTGGTTTGCACGACTGGAAGGTGGCATGCCGCGGCGACCTCCACGAGCGTCGTTGTACGTGCGCAAGGCGTTTAATTCTGGCATACAGGCCTCTCTTCCCCAGCTGTGGCTTTCTTCATCAAATTCTACTTTTTGATTAAAACTGGCGGCACCTAACAAAAAGTTCCCGTTTTTAATTCATTACTGGTACAAACATCGTAAAACGCACCACCGGTAAGAAAAATTGTGCTAGTATCGCCAGTCGCGAGAGTTACAAAAATCACAAACAGTAGCTCAAAAAAGATCATGAAAACCAGTTATTAGATTCACACACAAAAAACGGAGAATTCACCTTCACACCGGTAAGATCAGCAAAACGGCGGAGAGAAGTACTACCGGATGAGATTCACAAAAGCATGAGACAAGCGAATCCCGTCATGGAACAGAAAAAGAAAAGGTGAAGCAAAGTCATCTTCTCTACCTAAGAGAAAGAATAATACCACGCCGGTAGGAAGAGGAAAAGGACGATAAACTAAGAGAAAGCGTCTTCAGATCTTGCTGTCGTCGTTGACGCTGTACTTTCGAGCGGTGGGGCGGCGCATCAGAAGCTGCACTAAGCTGCGCACGGGGGCTTCGATGAAAATGTACACGACATAGCCAAGGACGAAGGAGATGACCAGGTTCCCACCAAAAACAACCAGCTAGAGGAAGAAAAGGCCGGTCAACTTTAAAACCAGACATCTATCTGTCGGCCAAACAAATACAGACGAAAGGCAGGCAATGTGCCTGTAGCCTCAGTCTGCCTGTCAACTGGATTGCTTGCCACTAATTTCGTACCGTGTTCCAGTGGCTAAACCGGATAGTCTCCTCCCGACTCAGGTAGTAGATGCAAATGATGATGGGACTGATGAGATAGACGCTGTAGGAGATGGTGCTCAACGGACGCCACATGCTCCATCCCAGGACACGATCCACCCCCTTGACGGCTCCGGTCATGCAGGAATAGGCAATCCAAGCCAGCGCAACAGCCCAGGCAACGTGTGAGAGGCTGTTGAAGGCCGCGGCAGCGTCCACAGACAGCGGGTATCCGTTGAATCCCGGAACTAAACCAAAGACCACCACCGCAATGCTCAGCAGGGCGACGAACCAGCCGCAAATGACTGCGAAGAAGCCCAGTTTACGGACGGCAGCAGGGTCACGAAGGAAAAACGCGGCGAGGATTCCGATAAAGTAGGGCGCAGCGCGGCAATAGGTGGTGATGAGGTAGCTAGTGAAGTACTTAATGGTCAGGTCTTGGTCGAAAGCGCTGAAAAAGTACAATAAAATACAATCTTCATTCCATCCAGAATGAACAAAAACTCTTGCAAATATTGATGCATGCCTGTCTGACTAAAACAAAAGTATCGCCAATTTGTGACAGCCTTCGTATACCTTCATGCTTGTCTGCCTGCGTCTGCGTCCCTGTGATCGTGGTGCATCTTGGCCTTGTCTACCCACCTGTCTGCAGAATTTGCCTGGACATGTTTACGTCTGTGTGTTCATTTGTCTTATCTGTCTGTCGATGCCCGCCTCTATATCCTCATGTCTAACCGCTGCGGCAACATTTTGTACTGACTCCAAGTCAAACTCCGATCTCTTACCTGACATCGGTGGAACCGAATCCAACCAGGCTTGGCGGCAGTCCCATAACCTTGGAGATGACGCCCGCCGCGACGACAGCCGCTAACACACCTACGGCGCACAGGGCCACGCCGGCTTGCCAGACCCTGTATGGAACAGACCATACAGTCCATCAGCAAGAGATCAAAGACGAACGTCCAAAGTAAATGACCTACATCATTACAGGCAGCAGCCATTAAAAGAAGGAGCCACTGACTTACACGTAGAGTGCAACAACAATCAACGGAGCGATCGCAAAGAGCTGAAAGTCCACCGCGATGTACCAAGTCCACGGCATACACTGAAAAAACAAGGGGAAAACATTACCACCTGACCTGATGTCTGACAATCCTGACTGATGTCTGCAGTTTTCTGTGTCTATCTGCAGACCGTTACAAATTCCTGTCTGTCTATTTGTCTTGCGTATTTGTCTGTCTGTCTGTCTGACAGTTTAGAACAGTCTAGGATCACCACATGACAAAAGCGTAAAGCAGGGTCACGTACCATCTGTTCGGGCTGGATGTAGTTGTTGATGTAAAAGGCGTTGCTCCAGGCGAGGGAAGAGCAGTTGCCCAACATCGCCTCGTCCTGCGGCCACAGCGGTCCAGAGCTGATATACTTGGTGAGGGCGGCGTAGACTCCCAAGATGATCATATAGACGGGGAAGAGTCGCAGGTAGCGGTTCAGGTAGAAGCGAATTAGCCGAAAGCAGTCAAAACCGGCCGCCAGCTCGCCCAGGAAACGGTACGACACCAAAAAGCCGCTAAAGGAAAAAAGGCAATTACGTTTTTTTAGCTGACAAAAATGCTACAGCTTTCGCAACGCAGCATACCTGAGAAAGAGGAAAGTGTCCACGGCAAAGGTTGACTGAACGATGATCTGCGCAAACAGTCCCTTCATCGCCTCTGGTAGCATCGCGAGGTTGTCTGCATAAGTAAAAGAATGGCTTTGCCACGGGTGAAGGATACACAAACGACACAGACAGACGGATAAATAGATAGACTGACAGACAAGGACAGCCCTTAAACGAACTTACTGAAGACCGGAAGGCCCAACGCATAAGACTGGCCGAGAATGATCCACACCATAGAGAGCACCCGAACGCCGTGAATCCACCGCAACTCCCCGACAGCCGGCGCAAGACCACAACCGAATAGCTTTCGAGTATTGGAGATTGCCGACAGACTGATGCAGACACGTCCAAGCACGCTCCGGCCGCCGTCCTTCGTAAAGTCCAGATCAGTGTCGCTAGTGTTGGTGTCAGACAGAGGCGTATAATTGCTGGCAGAGTCCATGTTTCGCTCCAATGGGTCGGAATGATGGCGGAAGAAGCCGTTGGTCAGGACGTCATAGAGGGATGCGATCAGGACAATGGTGGCAAAAGTGACGAGGATGACAATGACGGTGATGGCAGGTCCGTCCATGGGAATCAGCCGGGCAGGG
>LRSR01001614.1:0-15281 GCA_001579985.1 Hypsibius dujardini | reverse complement strand
AAGTTTCACTTTGGTTTTCCCAAACAATCGTCCGTACTCTACAACGGGATTCTTGCCTTGCTTTGTACGCCATCTAGTTGACAAAATTTTCTTTGACGTTATCAAAACTTCAGATTGAGTGTAAGATCGTAGCTTTTGATGTAGCAGGGAACGGAGAAAGTTCGCCGAATTGGGGAGGGGACTGAGAAGGTCCTCCACTGCCACGAGCATTGGCTATAACGCATGCATACAAGTACAAAGAGAAGCATATGAATTGAAACAAGATATGATTTGAAACAGGCGGTTTTGGACTAGTAAGGACACTCACTCGTTCACTCACTCAATCGCGTACACAGCAAGTGCCACTACTAGCTCACAATTCCTTATTAAAGCCGTATCTTGTTTGCATTTACGATTCTTTTCTTGCCAAAGAGAAGTCGTGTCACAACAGCTGCTCTCACGTGATTGGTCGAGCGGTCTCACTTTCAGCGAATCAAATAATACTAAGTTGTGTGGTTGGTTGAGAGGTGCGGTTAGCGATGTGTCAGCCAATCGGGACGTCAAGGCCGAATTTGGGCAGGACCCCGCCCCTATTACACTTCAAAATGCGAAAATCCAAATCGATACCGCGACAAACAGCACCAGCAAGCAAAGACTTCATAATCTCCGCAACTCTCGCCAAGTATTTTTTCGCCCATCCTGAATGCGGTGATCAAAAGGTAATTCCGTCTAAGGCCTTTTGAGAAGCAAATCTGCCATAATTGAGTCGTAAAATTGACTTCATTTGTTGCAGCTGGCTGGAACAGCGAATTAGGCCGAAGTTCAACGTTACTTTGATGACTTGATTGTTTGATTGCTGGCATCCGACTTTATCGTTATTCCTTTAAATTTGCGCTGGAGATTATTCTCCCCAAATTCTGGAACGGAATCTCCCGCTTAACCGATTAAAGAGATCATTCATCTACCGGACTGTTACGGGTAGCCTGCGCATCACCGGAAGGGATCGGCTGAATTTATTTGCAAAGTGCTCGTCGAAAGCGTCTCTCTTCTCGGACTTGGACCTTGTTGACGGTCTGATAGCGCGACTCAGCCTTGGCCTCCGCGCAATTGCGGTGAGTAACTCTCATCATGGCAGCTCATTGGGTCGTGGGTAAACAGTTGGAAATGCTGGTGACGCATGGGAGCAGCATGTTTCAGGGACGCGGAAAGGCTACTGGCACCACTGGTCGCTTGATTGATTGATTGACTGTTTACGCCTGTCCAAATTTGTATCAGCTCTTGTCGGGATCCCCATAAAAAGAATTATCATACTGAGATCCGTTGTTTCGGGCTTCAATGACTTTTTCCAAACATTCCTGTTTAGGTTTTATCGAACTAGAAGCTCGAATTTCTGTGCCTTTTGATGTTGTGGAATAATGTGTGAGAGTTTGCTCGCTTGATTGATTGATTGACTTGTGAAGACTCGTGTCCTCTCCTCCTCCTTCGAGGGGGCCTGCTGTTGTGATGACTGCTTTTCGAGCTTGCTGCAGTCGCCGAGGGACGAGGTGCGGATCGTCAGGAACCCTCTGATAGGTATGCAGGTCAGCTCATTCCAGGCGCGTGGGTCGATGAGCCCGTTTTCTTGACTTTACCGCGCTCCGGATGAGTCAGTAACCTGGATTACGGATGGATGGCCCAGATGTGTGTGTGTGTGTGAGCAAATCCACGTTTTGTTTGCCGGGGGGGGGGAGGGGGTTCAGCCGTTGTGTCTGCCGCGAGAGAGATATGTCTTTGAATTGGAGGTTATTGAGGGTTATTGAGGGGGAGGAATGCTGACCTGCTGCAGTGCATGCCGCGTGTTTGTGTTTGGGCCCCGGGCATTATGTGGAACTGAATGATGGTGTGCCGTTTGCTCGTTCCACACATATTTCGCCCATTACAAAGAGGACGATCCCGGTCGACGCATCGGTTGTTCGGTCAGGCAGAGGGGACCTGGACGGACTTGGCTGGTACGTGTGAGACTAGAAGCTATTACGACGACGACAATTACGTCTATTGACTCATATTTGTCCCTCTTTAGATACTTTCAAGCTGCAATTTGCGAAGAAAGTGGATTCTTATTACGGAAACGGTGGCTGTTTGTCTGTCTGTGAAAGGAGATTCCTTCGAGCTTCTTCTCTGGCACCTTCACGAGTTTTTTTCCCGGCCTCCTCCTCGCCCCATCTCATCTCCAGTCTGCCCGGACGGTTCTTTTCCACATACGCCTGTGCGTGATTTGTTTGCGTGTGCGGTATCTCTGACATTCCGCCTGTCCACACACACAGACACAGGCACAGACACAGGCACAGGCAAGTGGGTGGGACGAAAGAGCGCGATTTTGACGGCGCTCCGGCCTCGTTTTGATGGGGCGCTCGCGTGTTTTGGCTAGCCTGTGTGGTACTCGTAATCACTTCCCCGCCGCAGCCCCGGTGGACATACATCGAATTTATTTACTCAGATTATTACAGGCATCCCAGTGTGCTGGCTCCTTCGATTCGGCACAGACATTATGATTTGACGTGTCGATTTCGCCGCTTGATTTCCGGTGGACTGCGCCGCAAGTGTCGCTATTGTCTGGTCTGCTTCTCCGTTCCTGTGCCGCTTGTTCCAGCATATGTCTGCCTGAGGGATCGCCCACTTGCTTGCCTACATCGGCCATTGTCTGTCTGTCTGTCTACTTGCCTGCCTGGTTTGTCTGTATATCTATCTGTCTGCCTGTCGGTCTGCCTGTCTGTCTGTCTACTTGCCTGCCTGGTTTGTCTGCATGTCTGTATATCTGTCTGCCTGTCTGTCTGCCTGTCTGTCTGCCTGTCTATTTGCCTGTATGTCTGCCTGTATGTCTGTCAGTCACATGATTGGTGACTGCATGTTGGAGGTTTGACTCGAAACGTTTTACTGCCCACCGTTATGAGAGATAGTAACTAACTTTTTTACTACCCCCTCCTCGAACGACGTCACGCACGACCTGCTTTGCAGCTACATAAGGAGTCATAAAATTTGATATTGTGTGTGTGTGTTTGTACACGCACACTCAGTTCTCTCTCGAAGGAGTCTCGGCCCAATAGCGTGCGTGAATTTTGCCTTCGGTTTTTTTTACTTCTTTTCTCGTACCTCGCTCGGTCATTCTTCTCACGCGAAACTCCAAACCGCATGGTGGAAACGCGCCAATTCCTCGAGAACAGCAATGCAAAAGGGGGTCTTTGCTTCGTGATTTTTGAGACGACCAAAGGTGCAAACTCAATACGCGCTTTTTCTAATTCGCCTGCTCGGCAGATACGCGTCGCGGTGGTGGCTTCCCATTTTGGCGTCGCGACCGCGACTGTTTGCTCTTCTTCCTTCGCTTGAAGCCTTCGAGCAGCGGACAGTCGCGAACTCTTTCCAATTTCTTGGCGTCTGTGACTTAGATGTATATTTTTTATTGGGGGGGGGGGATCTCGAGTGCGTGAGAGATTTTCCGCTGACTTTGCATTGTTGCCGGAGACAGGCAGACAGACAGACAGATACGGTACAAGTACGCATTGTGGGAATTCGATTCCATCAAGTTTGCCGGACGGATGGTTATTTGATTGGTGCTTTTGTTTTTTTTTGTGGTTGCAGCTTCTTTGGCGGTGCATTGTTTGCTCATTGTTTTGCTTTGGGGCTTTTCGAGGGCTGCGATTGCCTTTTTGGCTCCTGAAGGACAAGGACCCTAATATGCGGTACTGCTGCTTTGCTGTTCACATCTGGCAAGAAAGTTGCTTGCGCAGCCGCACCGATTGAGAAATGAGACTGTTTGTCTGTCTGCCTGAATGCCTGATTGCACCTGTCTGACTGTCTGCCTGCATATCTGTTTGCCTGCCTGCCTGTCTGCCTGCATGTCTGTCTATCTGACTGTCTGCCCGTCTGTACGGCTGTCTGTCTGTCTGCCTGATAAACTGTTTTCCTGCCTGTCCGTCTGCTTGTATGCCTGTACATCTGTCTGCCTATCTTTTTATATGAGTGTTTACTTGCTTTTTCACTCGTTCGTGGTCTTGGCGTCTTTGCCGCAGGTACAGTCCGTAATCGGACACGTTTTGCGACTTTGTTTTCCCTTTCTGCGTTCTGCAAATGACGACGTCGACAGACAGCGCAGCAGACACAGGTGTTGCATGATCAATCGGAAGCAGCACACACAGCATTTGCTTGTCCAAGGTCGAAGTCGCGGTGTCTGTTCCCATCAAACCGGAATCCCCCCGCACACTGTTATCATCGTTCCGTTCCGTCTATCCCTCCATTGACGTTGTGTGGTGGCGTCGCCTGCCTCTCTCTCGCTTCATACACTCTCCGCTCTCTTCCCCGCCGAACCATCGCGGGGAAAGACGCAAAAATGCCCTTCAAAAATACCGGAAATTTTCATTTTGTCTCACTGAGAAAGGTGAAAAACGCAATGAATGTCTGAAATTACTCAGCGGTACTGCGCGTTGTCTGTCTGTCTGTCTGTGCCTGCCTACTCACACGTGAACGCGACTGCCTGCCTTTCTTACGTCTCAATCGATCGTTTTCGACTGATTGTCTGTTATTTCCATTGCACCTCCCCCCCCCCCAAAAAAAAGAGGGAAGGAAATGAAGGACCCTTTCCCTGTCTGTCTCTGGGTCGCTAATCTTTGTGTGAATGAAGGGAAGAAAAGCGGGAGGAAAACGGATGACAACAACCCAAGACGGATCATCACTATTTTACGCGAGTGAAAGAAGGCTTGATCCCGATGAAGACATTTGCGCAGGCTCACGCTCCTTGCTCGTTCATCTTCGTCTGCCTGCATGCCTTCGAGCCATGCCTGTCTGCCTGTGATGTGTTCGTGGGGTGGGGTTTTATCGGGAAGAGCCCAACCCTCTTATATGATCCCCATTTTTGCGTTCAGGAGAGGTCGTTTGTCTTTTACGAAACAGACGGCTTAATGGCTTTCCTGCCTGTCTTTTGTCTGTGTCTGTCTGGCGATCGGCCTTCCGGTCTGTCTGTGTGCCTGTTAGTAAGAGACCTTATTAACCAGAGCCAACGAATACTCTGTCTGTCTGTCTGTCTGTTTGTCTGTCTGTCTGTCTCTCTGTCTGTCTGTCTGTCTGTCTGTCTGTCTGTTTGTCTGTCTGTCTTTCTGTCTGTGGATAAGTCTGTCTGACCGCCTATCTGTCTGTATGTCTGTCTGTGGATAAGTCTGTCTGTCTCTTTGTCTGCCTGTTTGTATTTGTCTGTCTCTCTATGCCTGTAAGTCCGGAGACCTTACTGATTGTGGAGGGACTTGACTTTGAACTCGTCGGTGTGAACTTGTCTTTCATTTTTTTGTGGCACCAAGTGAAGTGCCGCTTTGTGGTCCGGTACTTTTTTTTGGTCGCGGGGATGGCCTTGACTGTCTGAGTAATTATAATTTTTCGCAGTCTTTCTCTAGTCTCCCTGCTTGTATCTGTGCCGGTCTGTCTGTGTGTGAGCAGTTGGTCAGGTCGGAGATCTCTGTCTGTCGCTTTCCGGTGTGGCACACTGCGTAAGTAGGATGATGATGATGGTGCGTGTTGTTGTTGCCTTAGTCCTCGTCACTGGCTCTCTCTTCTCTCTACGTGAATTCGTAGAACGTACGTAAGGAGCGAGATCGTTTTTTGTTGTTGGTTGCGTGAATGAGAGAGTGCCTGACTGCCTGACTGCCTGGCTATATGTGGCTTGAGGAATTTGTGGTGGCGGATGGATGGAGGGTTTGCGAGCGCGCTCGAAAATGCCTGTTGGTGTGTGTGCAGCTTGGGAAGGGTATTTTTAGGTTGATGCGTGGCTTCTTTTAGGCTTGAGAAGAATTCGTGACCTACGTAGGCTATCCGGAGTACCCGAAGTGCGGGCGCTAAGAAACCTGAACCTGCCTGTGTGTGACCTAATCGTTGCTTGTCCTGGTACTGAGATGAGGCTCGTTCTGGGCAGTCTTTCGGTCGGTCTGTCTGCCTGTCAAATTGCCTTTCTGCCTGTCCGTATATGTGCCATCTGTCTGTACGTTTGAAGATATGTCTGTCTGTCTGCCTGTATTCTGGCTTCTTGCTTTGTCTATCTGTCTGCCTGTAATCTGGCTTCTTGCTTTGTCTGTCTGTCTGCCTGTAACCTGGCTTCTTGCTGTCTGTCTGTCTGCCTGTAATCTGGCTTCTTGCTTTGTCTGTCTGTCTGCCTGTAATTTGGCTTCTTGCTTTGCCTGTCTGTCTGCCTGTAACCTGGCTTCTTGCTTTGTCTGTCTGTCTGCCTGTAATCTGGCCTCTTGCTTTGTCTGTCTGTCTGCCTGTTACTCTGCTTGTGGGCGAATTGTCTTGACATCCTCTTTTGTCTGCCTGCCTGTCTGGCTGGCTGCTATCTGTCTGTCGCTCGTTTGTCTCACTGCGACTTGCGTCCCTCAACCCGAGAACCCAGTCCCCAGCTCCCTGACTCAGTCTGGAAGAATTAGATCAAGTCTCTCTGTAGGATCGATAAAGTTTTTTCATGACTGGTAGTAAACAAACGAGACTACATACTGTACTCTAATCGGCCTAAATATTATCATCAACAGACAGACAGACGACGACTCGTTCTCTCTCTCTCACACACACACACACACACAGCGAGTAAATCGCGCCATTTGCAGACAACGAGACCGCCCGCCCTCTTCGCCGCAATGCTGTACCACTCTCTCGGCGGAGTCACCAACACCAAGCAACAACCTGCCATTTCCGGCACATTCACTGGCGGCAATGGCATCTCACTCTCTACGCTACGGCACAGACATGGACATGCGACAGACAATCTTTCAGGCATACCATGTAGCACGCTTTTCTCCAACCAGTCCACACACACAGACACACTTCTTCACACAGACACACACTTCTTGCTGGGTGGTTTCTTTCGTCGGCAGAAATATTATTTAGCGCAATCTGACATATTTGAAGAATACCGAAAAAAAATCCTCTTCGTCTGGATATTTGCACAGCGTCTTGAGTCTTGTCTGACTGACTGACTGAATACTTGTACCGCACTGGCTTGACTCTCAAGGAAGGAACCTCCCAGCCCTCGTCTCTCGGTGCGTCCATTGATCCTTTAAGGAACCTCGTCGAGTCTAAAATCGGATTGACTGGCATTTCCGATTTACGGATTGATCTCTGTGTCCGTGTGTGTCTGCGTTCAGGCAGACACGCAGGCAGGGAGTGCGAGACGCAAATCCGTGGACCTACTTTGATGCCTTTGTGTTGGGGCGGATTGATATGAGGTGCTTTGTGTGGTGTCTGAATCGTTGTTGTCTGAATCGTGGCGCGATCAGCTGATCATCCCGCCAAGTGCGTCGTGACTTGACTTGGCTGCGATTTTTCTTTCGGGGGTTGCGTTTGCCTGTCGCTTTCTCTAGATTGCCTTCATTAAAGTTAGCTTTTATCTGTTTCAGTTTCGACCATCCTCGGCGTACTTGACGGACTTAACCGATTTCGCTGGACTATTCCGTTGGCGGGGGAAATTTGTGATCCAGAACCGGCTTCATCATAGGGAGGATGCATGATTACTATGAGCTGCTGGAAGTGGCGAGAGGCGCCAGTGATGTGGAGATTAAGAAAGCGTAAGTGCCTGTCTGTTTTGTTGTCTGTGGGTCTGTCTATCTGTCTATCTGTCTGTCTGTCTGCCTGCCTGTTTGTCTGTCTGTCTGTCTGCCTGCCTGTTTGTCTGTCTGTCTGTCTGCCTGTTTGTCTGTCTGTCTGCCTGTCTGTCTGCCTGTCTGTCTAATTGTCTATCTGTCTGTCTGTCTGTCTTTTTTTCTGTCTGTCTGCCTGTATGTTTGTTTGTCTGCCTGTTTTGTCTGTCTGCCTGTCTGCCTGCTTGTCTGCTTGTCTGCCTCTATGTTTCTGACGTATGACGTCTGTAGGGAGCGTGGTGGGGCATTTATTTTTCATTATTCAAATGCGGGTTTCACACTGCGCGACGGAAGACGTGAGATCGTTTCCGGAATGATTTGATGGTTATTTCGATCAGGGAAGGGAGCGCCAGGGTGGTTACTCGCTTGCTTCCTGTGAGTGTTTTCCAGAAAGGCAACTCAACGACAGTCCGACAACAGATCGTATACCTCCGTTGCATTGCGTGTTCCTTCAGGGATGGATTGATTGATTCGTTGTGTCGTTGTTGTATGGATGCGTCGTGTGTTGCTGGTCACGTTTGATTGATTGATTGACTGAATTGAATGTTTGTTGCACGACTTGTGCCAGTCATAGTGAAGCATAAACAGTTATATTCTAATTGTTTCCGTTGTCGAACCTGTGCGTTCATTGTTATCTTTCTTACGACTTCTTATCGGCTTTCAAATTGAATTTGTAGAGAGGCATTTTAAGGGCTTATCGCAAAGAATTAGAGCATATACAGTAGCAACTAGAAAGGAAAAGATAGTGGATGAATTGTCTCGGGTATGCGCCAAGTTTGTTTCTGTCTGTCTGCCTGCCTGCCTGCCTGCCTGCCTGCCTGCCTGCCTGCCTGCCTGCCTGCCTGCCTGCCTATCTGCCTATCTGCCTGCCTATCTGCCTGCCTATCTGCCCATCTGTCTGTTTGTTTGTCTGCCTTTCTGTTTGTCTGTCTGTCTGTCTGTCTGTCTGTCTGTCTGTCTGTCTGTCTGTCTGTCTGCCTGCCTGCCTGCCTGTCTGTGTCTCTTTTTGTCTGCCCACCGCAGAGCAGCCCCGTTTGTGAGGCTATGATACGGTCCCTTCATAATTCATGCCGCAATATTGATCGAATGGACTTAGGGGGGGATCGCAGGAGCTCAGCTTGGATAACCATCAATATCAGTCACGCAGTCACAGTTACCCACGTACTGTAACGTAACGGAGTTATTATTTGCTCACCGGAGAGCCGCGGAATGCGAGATTCCAATACAGTGAGGCGATCTCTCGCCGGGAAATCGATTCGTCTTTTAAAAGATCCCCCATGTCTCATTTCGCTTGTCTTATCCTGGCGGTGTGGTCTGTCTGTCTGACTCTTCTCACCCACACAGACACAGACAAAGGCAGACGCACCGGAGCCGAGGGTAAAAAAACCACGCGTGCCCGTATCTGTTAATCGCATTTTGTCGCTTTCATTTTTTGTGTCTAGTCTCTTCTCATTATTCTCGTCTTGGTCAAGACGTCTCACTGCTGTTTATCAATATATCCGATGGAGATGGAGAGGACGGATAGACGGAGTTGAGCGCGCTGATTATCAATCCGACTAGCGCTGCGGCTCGCCGCGTTGCGTAACTGGAACTTTAAATGAAAGACAGAATATGATCAAACGAGAAAGAGAAAAGAGAAAGAGAGAGAGGGGGGGGGGACAAAAAAACGCCGGAAGCCCCACCGCGACGACTGCTTGGGCTAGAGAGCTCGCACGCGAACTGCACGCACTGCCACGATCCATAATAAGAAAATTTGGACTGGCAGATTAAGAGATCTTTTGTCTGAGGGCGCTTTTGTTTTGTCGGAGGGACACTGAACGCATTCCAGCTGGGATGTCTGCCTGACAGGCAGACAGACAGATAGACAAACAGGCAGACACACAGACAGCCAGATGTCTAGACAGACAGGCAGACAGACGACAGACAGATAGACAGACAGACAGACAGATAGACAGACAGACAGACAGATAGACAGACAGGCAGACAGACAGACAGGCAGACAGACAGATAGGCAGACAGACAGTCAGGCAGGCAGGCAGGCAGCTAGCTGCGGCAATATCGATATCATTCGCAAGTGGCATATGGTATTTGCCTTGTTATACACGCATATCGTTACACGCTCCACCTCGCCGCGGAGGGAGTTTGTTTATGGAAGTTGTGAAATTGTTTGAAATGAGTGAACGAGAAACGATTACATATCGACGACTCGCTCTGGCAGTACTTAATATTTCTCTCGATGTGTGTATGTGTATGTGTGTGTGTGTCGAACGTGTGGGTGTTGAACGGTGTTTGGTGTGGCATTTCAGGCAAATAGCTGGTCATGCCTTGCCTTAAAATGTCACACTATTACGGCCGGCGGACTCTGTCTACACACGATGTGTCTTTCGCACTTGTCTGCTTTTCGCGGTAGTTAAAAAAATGAATACTTATTACACAGCACCACGTCATTAGTCAATACGTGGCGACCCTCTCGCCGAGTGAGAGAGTGAGAGAGAGAGAGTGTCTAATCTCATTTGGCAAAACGGGGCATGTGATTTTCAATTAGGGCATCTGTTCTGTTGTCTTGTCTGACATCATGGCTGGTATTGCTGTTGTTGTTGTCTGTGGGGAGCTAATCGTGCGAGTCCTCACTTGTACGGTCGTGTTGCTGGTTGCAGATATCGCCGATTAGCTCTACGCTGGCATCCAGACAAGAACCCCGAGCAGAAGGACGACGCGGAGAAGAAGTTCAAGCAGATTTCACAGGCATACGAAGTCCTTTCAGATGGTAGGTCCGCGTTGTTCGGTTAACGGCTCACTGATTCAGTTGATTGATTGAAATGTTCAGCTGGTTGATTCATTGATTCGTTGATGGGTTTCGGGTTTCGCCTGTCGATTGATTGTCTTGATTGGATGACTCACAAATTCCGCTTGGCATTTGGTTGATTGGCTTGATTGACTGACTGGTGTATTCTGGCTTTCATTCAGTTGATTGGCTTGATTGACTGACTGTATTCTGGCTTTCAATTAGTTGATTGCCTTGATTGACTGACTGTATTCTGGCTTTCGTTCGGTTGATTGGCTTGATTGACTGAAAAGAAATTGACTGCAGGAAAGAAGCGCGGTATTTATGACAAGCACGGCCATGCCGGCCTGAAGAGCCACGCGGGGGCACAAGGCTACCGCGGCGGCAACCCTCGCCATCACCCCCACCACCCATTCGGACCGGGTTTCGTCGATCCTTTCGACTCGTTCGGGCCCGGATTCGGCTTCTCCTTCCGCGATCCGTTCGACCTGTTCCGGGAGTTTTTCGGTGGAGACCCCTTTTCAGGTCGGTTCTCTAACTTTCCCTCAGGTATCTATACTAACCCATCTGTGTCGTGAGTCTTTTTCATCAGTCTTCTCTAGTAACTTGGTTTCACCGGTTGTTTTCCTTTAGATTTACGGCGCGATCGCTATCAGAATGCGTTTTTCGGCTTCCCATCGCCGGCGTTTGCCGGACTAGGATTCGGCCTCAGCCCCTTCTCCGCCTTCCACCAGGCTGACCACATGCTGGAGGGTGCCAACGGCTTCTCTGCGTTCACAGCGTCCACGACCAATTTCGAGTCATTTGATACTCCCCAGGCTATACGCCGGATCACCACCACCACTAAGATGGTCAACGGGAAGAAAATCTCCACAAAGAAGTAAGCACTACCAGAGAAGGAAAGGCAGGCAGGCAGGCAGGCAGGCAGGCAGGCAGGCAGGCAGGCAGGCAGGCAGGCAGGCAGACAGACAGACAGACAGACAGACAGACAGATAGGCAGACAGACAGATAGACACAGACAGACAGATAGACACAGACAGACAGATAGACACAGACAGGCGGACAAGTAGTCGCTTGACGAGAAAACAGTCAAGTCATCTTCAGTAGCCGACCCTCCAATCGATCAGTTCCATCTGCTAGCAGACTGATAATTACGTTATATCACTTCGACTTGATCTTCATTTTTTGGCCTCGCCACGTCGGAAGCCGGGCTATCGAATGCCGTCTTGTCCCACTTGATAATCAGCACGTTCCCCACTCTCACTCACTCTCGCCTCTCTCTATCCTCTCCGTCCTTTAGGGTCCTCGAAAATGGAGTGGAAACAGTACACGTCTACGAGAATGGCGACCTGAAGTCAAAAGCCGTTAACGGTGTCGCTCAGGCCTTGCCGTAAGTGTCACTTTTCGGTCCACCAAATGGCTTGATTCTACTTTTACCTCCCTCCCCCGCCCCCTACCGCTTTCTAATCTCATATCTCGAGTCTCCTAAAACATATTTCCATTTGGCAGGGCGAGTGCTGCTTCAGGTGTGGAGATCCCCATCACACATCACAGTCACAGTCACAGTCATCATCATCATCATCACCAGCCGTCAAAGTCGATGCGCTCTGATAGCCGCTCATCACCGGTCGCCGCGACCGTCCACAACGGCGGCGGCGGCGGCGGCGGCGGAGGCGGCGGGCACCTTCACGGGCATCATCATCACATCGGGAAGACCGGGGAGCACCGCACTCCCGGCATCTCCTCCAACAACAACACCTCCTCCTCACCCTCCTCACCCTTCCGACCGACCGTTCACGCCGCGTCCAAGCACCGCGGCGATCACGGGACCAAGCGATCGTGGTTCGCTGAGGCGAACTGAACTCCTTCAGGGACTCCTTCTTTTTTCATCTTTCGATTTTTTTACATGAAAATTATTACAGAATTCGCGGTGTGGTTTTTCTCACCACACAACCTTCGGGCACTTGGGGGGCACTTGGGGGGCACTTGGGGGGCACTTTTCGATGCCGAGGTTGATTTCTCGGGCTGTCGGAGAAGGGGAAGAGGAAGGGACACTTTTTACTGCCGCTGAGTAATTTTGGATCCGAGAAGGAGCACCTCCTTCCCTCTCTCTCCCTCTCCCTCTCTACTTGCATCAGACACACACGTTTTTTCGGTTTGGACTTGATCGTGTATTTCAGGCGATGTTTGGGACCGCTCTTCCCTTTTTTTTGGACGACGACGCTGTGGAATTACTAACCCGTCATTTCGATGTTTCTTTTCTTTGTTCTCTTGATGCATCCACCGAGAAGCTAATAATAATGCTCACACTCCCGTGCCGGTGTGGCACGTGTGGCAAAAAAATGGGGTGGTCGGAGTTTGAGCCATTTTGGCCAGATGTTTTTACCGCAGCGGACCGCACAGTCGATTGGTTGATTGGCTTTGAATTATTTTGGCGATCTAGTGTTAAGTCAATCAATCAAGCAAGGTGAGAAACAGCTGCACGCGTCGGCCTAAATTGGCTCAAATTCCGACCACCCCATTTTGCTGGGCGCCGGTACAAAGTTGGCTTTAGTTCTGTCGGCCTGAGGTTTGTGCCACGTGTGCACATGATCATAGGCCCTGCTTCCTGATGTCTCCTTTTTCTTGAGGCGTGAAATTTGTGCCAGAGAATGTGAAGTGTTCTGGGGTTCCTTGGATTGGTTAGTACTAATGGGTGGGGGATGGTAGGTTCGAATGTTTAGGGTCAGTACCGGTGCTTAAGTGCCCGAAAAGTTCGTGTGGTCCACGGCTGATTTGGAAAGTGAACGGACAGCCCGAGTGACGACAAACAGGCCCATCGACATTGGTGGACGGTCCGTCTTGTAGACTCTCATAATGGTGGAGTCCCGTCCACCTTCCGGGCAGACCGTCCACCTTCCGGGCAGACCGTCAACCTTCCAGGCAGACCGTCCACCTTCCAGTCAGACCGTCAACCTTCCAGTCAGACCGTCAACCTTCCGGGCAGACCGTCAACCTTCCAGGCAGACCGTCAACCTTCCGGGCAGACCGTCCATCTTCCGGGCAGACCGTCAACCTTCCGGGCAGACCGTCAACCTTCCAAGCAGACCGTCCATCTTCCGGGCAGACCGTCTACTTCTCCGTCTGGCCGGCAACACATTTCGGACGGATAGTGCAACCTTCAAACTGATCGTTCATCTTCAGAGCTGGCCTTGCACCTTGCGAACTGGAAGTTATCTTCTGCGGATTGCCAACTTTCGGAATGGCTGACCATCTTCCGGCAGACTTCAGAACTGACCGAAACCTTCGGGGTCGCTGTCACAAAATCCAGTGGAACCGTTTACTACCATAATCGACGGTTCACCTCACCGGGCAGACCGTCAACCATCCCGGCTTATGTTCAGCGACCGGGCCGACTAGCGGACAGACTGTCCGTATTTTTTACCGTCTATCATTCGGCTGTTTAATTAATTTCCCTTTCGGTCAGAACGAACCGCTCTGTGCAGGAATTTCCAGGTTTCCGGTATTCTATGTTGCTCATCCTCTCGCCGTAAGATGTCCGTCAATGGCAGCAAGAAGTCAGCCTGGTAGGGGAGTAAACCTTCCTCAGATTAGTACAGCTCTCCATACCTTCAGGACTGCCTCGATTCTCCGTCGGTACGAGTCTGCGTCCATCGTCAAGACCAGTCCGACCCTCCGTCCATGGGCGTACGGCTCCTCCGTCTTTCCGTCTTTCCGTCTTTCCGTCTCTCTGTATTTCCGTCTTTCCGTCTTTCCGTCTTTCCGTCTTTCCGTCTTCCGTCCTCCGTCTTCCCGTCTTTCCGTCTTCCGTCTTTCCGTCTTTCCGTCTTCCCGTCTTTCCGTTTTTCCGTTTTTCCGTCTTTCCGTCTTTCCGTCTTTCCGTCTTTCCGTCTTCCGTCTTTCCGTCTTTCCGTCTTTCCGTCTACCGCTCTCGGACCGACCTTCTGTCGCTCCGCCTTCGCTATTGTTATTCCCCTTATGACGGTCAGTCCCTTCGTCGGTCTTACGGTCCGATTCTCCGTCGCCCAGGCCGATCACCTTCTGATCCTGGTTTTTACTAGGCGTGACAAAACTTATTGACTAAATTATCGTTAGTATTTATGTGGGACTAATAAAATAATTGATATATTCTATTTTTTGCTCTCCTTAATTTTTGCACGGCTGCCGTTGGTCCATCTGTCTGTCAGACGGTAAGTACAAGTATCACACAGACGTGGCAAAAATCTTGCGCTAACCGAGTTAAGCCATTACACTCGTTCGACGCAGTATTGTTCACAGCCCCCGAGTTGAAGTGCTTGACTCGGTTAGTGCAAGGTTTTTGCCACGTTTGTATGATTGTTAACCGTCTGTATCATACTAAACGGACCGCCTCCGCTGGGCTGATCTACCAATCACAAACCGAGTTTTGTCGTGCCTCCAGCGTCCACTTCTAAACAAGCATTGCTATTGCCGCGAATATAACGGTCGGTTAAGCCCCGCCTCCGTCACACGCGCTTTTGTCGTGAGTTGGCACCAAGCCAACACACACAGGCCGATTGCGCTGCCCGGGGTAAAAACCGACCGTTATAATCGCGGCAGCACAGTACACTCGCACACACTGCTTGGCCATTTACCAGAGCCAGTTCAAACCATTCTACGAAGAGACACGCCGAACCTTCAATATTAGCCCCGCCTCCCTCGGTATGGCCCTGGACTCGATTGGACGTTCAATCTGATTCATTCTTCTCTGATTGGCTTATTTCGTACAGCTTACTTGCTGTGCTCGGTTGATTGATTGTACAGTTGTCCTTTTCCGTATATTTCTTCCTACAGTGGTAAATTAGTGGACGGCACTGAAAAGGCACGGCCCTGGTTGGTTAAAATTTACGGGT
>LRSR01001612.1:0-16474 GCA_001579985.1 Hypsibius dujardini | reverse complement strand
CCCTGCTCCGCCCCTTTTGCCCATACCCACCTGACCACTCCCTGATTCCTGTTTCGTTCAGTTCGCACATCGCCAACTGTTACTTCATGGTTCAGAATATTGCAGCAAGCAACGCGAATCAAAGTTCACATTCAAATGGAATAAAGCCAAATATCGAAGTTGGAGGGAAAATGCCTTGTCATTCAAGAGATGGTAAAACTGAGTCTTCGCGTATTTCCGTAAATGGCAGAGCAATACAAAACTGGAAACTAATTCAAAGAATGAGATAGAAAATGGAAGGGGGGAAGATATTTTAAAACGTCAATCGTTTCCCCTTCATGTCCATTATAAAAAGGTTGAAAAAGGCAGGAAGATCCGTGTGACATTAATGTATTTTCGCGTTAGACAGGGACAGTCGTACTGGAGTGGAACGTGTGCACGGCTTGTGTGCACCGTACACACAGCACAAGCGCCCCGTGGCCGATTAAACCTTCCACAGCTTGTACGCTGTCCCTGTCTAACGCGAAAATAAAGTACCACTTTAGATGATCATCAGGTTGGTACGCGCTTTATTGACACTCCACACGTTGAGGTCCTCATACTCCTGCAGGCAGGCGTCCACTTGGTCGCGAGTGAAGCCCTTGTTGGTGCTGCGCTCGTACACCAGGTCCAGGCTGACGCGCTTCTCGCCCTCCGTGAAGAGATCCTTGATGCTCTGATAGATCTGATCGATGACTTGCTGGGGCCTGTAAAATGAGAAATCGAATATCACTGCATGGAATTGAGACGTCGAGAGACCATTTGATTACCGAGTGGTACGAGCTTCGCCTGCAAGGGACGATTTGGAGGATTCCAGCAGACGGATCGCCTCCAGGACGTCTTCCTTCAACACCTGTTCACGAAGTCGCAAACGGGCCTAAAAATACCAAAATCGTTAATATATCATGCAAAAATAAGAAAAGATGCACAAAAACTGAACAATCGCGTGAAAGGGCGTACCAAGGCAGTGGCCATTCGCAGTACCCCCAACAGGGAACGAGCGGATGTGTAGGTGGAGTGCTTCGCGTTCAAGATGTTCCTGGCGTCCCTTCGCATCTCGACGTAGCAGGTCGTGAACAGCTCTGTCAGATCTTCCGGAATGGATGGCGTGTAGGACTTTGCCGTCTGAATGTATCGCCTGAACAAAGAAAGCAGTTGAATGAAGTTGCGGAATTCATGGAAGATATTCCTCAGTCAAAATACACAACAAAATTTAGGGAATAAATAAAACCTAATTTTTTTTATTCCATAATTAAAATAGTTTTAACCGGAATCAGTTGACGCCTAACTTAGCTTCTCAACTTAAACTTACAGCTGTGCTGAGGTTACTTTGAGGGTCGTTGTTTGGGTTCTGGTGGGCCGTGTGGGTAAAACGGGTCAATGAAGCTTTGATTGATTTGAGTCACATTACTGCACTTCCTAAGCATTTTTCTGTTAACCAATCAACCAATCAACAACTAAACTTGTCCCACACGGCCCACCAGACCCTCAAAGTAACCACAGCACAGTTGTATTAGTAGGTTTTAACTTTTTTTACTTTAGTTTTGCCATCCCGGCGGGCAAATCTCAATTCTGTGCACCGTTGGCTTACCGTAAAAACTTCATGTCGTACGGCTCATGATTGTCATCCTTCCGCGGAGGCTGCTTCTGATTCATATGGACATAAGTGATGTGTTGGGCCAGTCTAAAGAGGACATTGAAAATCTCAAAACATTTGTCTGAAACTAAACAAACAGTCAACGACAAGATTGAGTACACTGGAGGGTCCGGGGAATGGGCAAAAGGGGCGGGGCAGGGGGTGCTTTTCAAACAATCGAACAATCAACCAACTGACCACCCCATGTCCATACCCGGACCCTCCAGTGTGCTCAATCTTGTCACTGATTGTAGAAAGAAGCCGTTGGCTTACCTCAAGTCGTTGTCTCTGTCGGCTTTATCTTGAATCAGCCACAGCAAGTCGAAACGAGAGAGCAATGCAGCCGGCAACTGGATGTTGGCTTCCACCGACTTCTTCGGGTTGTAACGACCGAACGCGGGATTGGCCGCAGCTAAGATGCTGACGCGAGCGTTCAAGCTCGTCATGATTCCAGCCTGAACCGGAAAAGAGGTTCAAATCGGTTGAAAGCACCACCACAAACAGACGCCTGCCACAACGGAGGGATGACTGTGTCACACCTTGGCGATACTGATGGTCTGCTGTTCCATAACCTCATGGATGGCGGTCCGGTCAGAGTCCTGCATCTTGTCAAACTCGTCGATGCAACAGACACCTTGGTCGGCCAACACTAACGCGCCCCCTTCGAGAATCATCTCGCCGGTCAAGGGGTCTTTCATAACGGCGGCCGTCAAGCCGACACCCGATGAGCCACGTCCTGTTGTATACTGGCCTGTAAGACAATTCAAGATACAGCGACGCCTTAGGTGAAGCTGCCACAATGACTCCAACGTACTGCGGGGAGCCAGACGATCGACATAGCTGAGGAGCTGACTTTTAGCCACACCAGGATCTCCCATCAGACAGATGTTGATCGATCCTAAAATAAGCAGGATAAAATGCGTTGAAAAATACAAGGAAAGAAGGCTTTTCGGTTCGCATTACCCCGGATCTTCATTCCTCGGGGATTGCGGTCAACACCGCCCACCAAGAGTAGCAGCAGAGCCTTTTTGATGTCAGCATGTCCGTAGATTTCCGGAGCGATACTGTAGGCCAGGCGGTCGTACATCCCATCCCCTAAAGCAAGGGAAATGATCAGACATGTCACTTCCGTTTGCACAACGAACTTTTTCCACATCTCCCACAACACGCGGGTCATTTCAAAATGTGCTGGTCACGACTGAATCCTCCATGACTTCTCTCTCTCTCGCCTGTCTCTCTATCCCATGTCAAGCAGTTTTGCCACGTACCTTCGGCGACAGCGTCCGCAATTTCTTCCTCGCTCAACGGATCTAGTCCCATTTCTTCGTTCTCAGACTTGTTCAGAATGGCGACTCGCTACAAGAAAAGTACATTTCCAGTTGGTCATATCGGACCTCTGAATGTTTTTCTTACATGAGCCTCGATGAAGGTGTCCGACATGAGTCCCATGTTCATTTGCCCGAAGCCGGTACGGATGATGGGGAGGAAGATCCCGGTGATGGCGACATGGTCGCCCGGAATGGCTTGCCGGCTAGTCTCGCCCACAGCGTGGACAGTAATGGATCGTGGAATGTTCCCGACTGGGACACTGTCAGACTGCAAGAATAGATTAAAGAACTCTTCAGTTGGCATGATGTAGCAGCCCAATTCCACAGGTTCCGAAGTTCGTATGGTGTAGCGGTCATACATTACTTACAGCTAACGGAGACACTCATTTTGGGTTCGTAAAATTACACCTATCGCTTTTTGTGTATAGGCAAAAATTGCGTCTACCCACAAAATGCTGTAGGAGTAACTCATGATTGAGTTTGTCCGCTAGCTGAATGTACCTTCAAATCAAATGCTTCTGTGATAAGCTTACGTGTTCTTGCACTTTCAGCTCTTGAAATCGGACAAATTTGGACGCACGTGTCTGCAGGTAAAGTCGACCACCGGACTGAACAGTCTTGCACGCGGTATTCGAGCAGAGAAAGAGGGGCATGAAGGATGACGATGAGATCTGAAACCGAAATCCCCAATTTAAACTTCGGTATTAATTAGGTCTTCAGGAATTAAGGTGAATTAAGTCAAGTGCATGTGCTGCGACTTTTGTCTGCCTGTCAGTCGGTTTGTCTGTCTCTGTCCATCTATCTGTCTATCTATCTGTCTGTCCATCCATCCATCCATCTGTCTGTCTGTCTGTCTCGACTCATTTCTGTGCGTTTGAGTCTGAATTTTACCGTTTGAAATGAATCGGAGCCGCATTCGTCGCAGGTGTAGGTGGCGACGTGGAGTAACGGCTTCACTTCCGTGCAGCGCGTCACGATGCCCTTCATGATCACTAGCTTGCCGAGGCTGTCCGCTTTGATTTCCCGCACGCTCTTCGCTTTTTGGTCCGACCGAACTTTGAAGTACACCTCACTAAAGGAAGCACAAAAAGTTAAGCACTGCATACTGCATACATGTGATCGCTGGCTCGATAGATCGTTCAAAATCGTCACTTCAGTCACTCCCCTCAATCATTCACGTTATGCTCATCCTGACGATATTTGCCGACTGATTTCGGGTTAAAAACCTATCGTCTGATTGATCGATTTGAACACAACTCAATGCTCAGCAGACAACATTGAGCGATTGATTGATTGGCTGAAATTCGGGTTATGAGTTTCAGTGCGTTGAATATCAAAACTACGTTGCGATTGATTGATTGATTTCCGTTGTAATCAAACATCAAAACTAGGTTGCGGTTGATTGATTGATTGATTGCCGTTGTAATTATACATCAAAACTAGACTGAGGTTGATTGATTGATTGCCGTCGTAATCAAGCATCAAAACTAAGTTGCGGTTGATTGATTGATTGCCGTTGTAGCAGAGCATTCCACTCGGTACGACGGGCCCTCGGTTTACGTTCCTCCTTCCAGGATAACCAAATGGACTTACTAGTGGCGAGAGAGTTCAGGAGGAAATCGATCCTTGGGATCCACGGGAACGGGATTGCCATCGCCGGGAATGCGCTGTCGCGGTGGTCTAGCCGCATCCTGTTTCATGCGATTTTCCATGTACAAATCCACATTGTCCAACCTCTCCGGCTCGGGCTACGGAAACATAAGCCTGGTGAAAAAAGCCAGAAAGTCACTGAAAACATTCGAAATGCTTACAGGATGGATTGCGTAGTTGGGAAGAGCATTGGCAACGGCGTCGCTGAAGAGTTTGCCGTATCGCCGGGTATTCGTCTCTACTCGTTCACACAGCTTGCTATCGAAGTCATACAAGTGGTCCAGATCAATTTCCAGGGCCTTTTGCTCACGATGGGCAATCAATGTCTGGAAGGAGAATGAATTCAGCGGTTTTTGTGGGGAGGAATTGTCAAAGACGTCCGGATTTCGATGCTCACCAGTTGAGGAGCGTAGATGAGGGCGCCCAGCTTATCCTGCTTAGTCACCAAGAAGGATTCCGCTTTTTCTGTGTGAAAAACATATATGCGGATGCAGTAGTGGAGTATTGGCGAAGTAAAAAACGCTTCATAAAATTCAAGAGAAATATTTTAAAATATTTTCTTACCTGTGTCTGCTTTGTAGCTGTTTTCGTCCTTACGCGAATTCCAAGGTCCAGCAGCAGCTGCAGCAGCCATCGTGAACAGAAATTCAATCCCGATAATGCAATGCAAAAAGAATTCGAAGAGGCGCAACGGGAAGATCGTGAATTTTTGGTGGAAATGAAATTTTTGGCAAGCGAAAATGAAATTTTTACACGCGCACACGCACGAGAAAAATTTCTGGAACGATACAGTCTTGCAAGCTTTGCGGCTCTTGGCTCACTTCACTGCCTTCTCTTCGATACAGGAATTGCTATAAAAAAAGTTGAAATCAATACACTTTCCCCATTGTTACTATGCAGCAAATGTGGGATTTCTAGACAGACTGTCACAGCCTTTCTTTGTTTTACGAGCTGAGGACTTGAGCGGCCTCTACAGGCCTAAGTTGCGATAATGAAGTATTGCCTGATAGGCAGTGCCCATCACTAGGCCACCAGGTGGCACATTGGTGGCTCTGAAGACCGCCAAAAAAATTGGGCTTTCAATGCACAACGCTACCTATCGGGCACTGGAAATAAGCGTTCCGCCTAAGTGCCGACTGCCGAGCACTAAAATTTCTGTTTCTTTTTTATTAATAAAAATATTGCAATGCTGTGCCATGGTAAGTAAGACAGAGAGTAGGAACGACCAATGAGGAGGATGTGGCAGAGTAATGCCCATCCATACCGTATTCCCCCGACCTCAAGGGACAGTTTTTGCCCTACCAGTTAATTTGATCCACCCCGGATCTCATGTGTTCATCACCGTTTGCTTTTGTTTACCTATAATCAATCAATCAACTAATTCAAAGTATGCGTCCAGAAATCCCGTCTAATCACTCAATCAATCGCTGCCAAGTTGGTCTTAAATTTCAACCAATCACGACACAGTGAATCCGATTGAACAGTCAACCGCTGACTGGTGGGGGTGGGGCTAAACTGTCCCTTGAGATCGGGGGAATACGGTAACAGAGCATTGGCAAGAGTCAGGGCATCCTTGTTGAACCACAACACAGAAACAGACTCGGTGTCAGAGACAGACAGGTGTTTTGACAGAGACCGCCCACGTGCTAAGTGGTGAGGCGGCCCCTTCTGTCTGATTGGTCATCGGCCGCAGTGGAAAAAAGAGACCGACAAGCTTCCGTAAAAGCGAAAATGGAATTTATTGTAAAACACACGGAAAACTAACACACCAAAAACTATTTATTTTCGCAATAAAAATTTTCCCATGCACTTTTACTAAAATTTATTGGTTTTAATAATGCTACCAAACTTTAGAAATTACACCAAAAACGCGGTGTGCGTCATCAATCACACACAGCACACGCCACGCCCACACCACCTGATTTTGTCCAGCGCGATTTCTCTCTATCTCCTTTCACATTTCGCGAGAGCACCCTCTGTCTGTCTGGCTAGGCCACCCTCTGTCTTGTCTGGCTAGGCCACCCTCTGTCTGTCTGGCTAAGCCACAGTCACTTCATTTCTTCACGAAGATCCCTCTGTTCCTTTTCTCCGCGCTCTGCCTGCCACTGCGCGCGTCGGCATCCATTTTGCCGTGTCCTTGGTGGTGTTGCTTGCTACTAATCAGCCATTACTCCTTGTCGGCTTCGAAAACGGGAGGCATCTCCCGATCACTCGTACCATTTATTATTGCATCGACAACCGCGCACGCGCAATGGGATCGTGACCTTCTAACAAGCGGCCTTTTTTTAACACCGCGTTTCCTAATATCTTGGCCCGGATCCTGGATCCCGGATCCCGGATTTCCCCCGTATCTTCCCACCGGATTTTTCATATTCTATTATTTTGTTGACTGACACTGCTGAAATAGATCTGCGAGAGTTGAGCATTTTGCAGTTTTTAAAGATTGTTTCGTCGACCGACCGGGATTGAAAATGGGTGAGGAAACCACCCCGGACGAGGTGAAGACGTACCACGAAGAGGTCGGCGACCAAGAGGATGCGCCCTGCGAACGGTCCGCCAACACGGTGGACCTCCGTGATGTGAAACTCGGCTTGGTGAACGAACGGGAGCAGCAGCGGGAAAATGAGGTAAAAATTCCAAGAGTCAATTGTATCAGTTCAATCAATCAATTAATCTAACGCGCTTAATTTGTTTACTGTAACTAGCATCTCAATTGATCAATCGATTGATTGCCATCTGCTGTTGATTTTATTGATGGAATGATTACCCGCTGCGCTTGACCGGCTGTACGGTTTTTTAATGGCCTGTGACGGTGATTTATCCAAGTTAACCTGTCAGGTTAAGCGTGTTAAAATGGAGAGATGGACTTGTTTTATTGCTGGTCAGACGCGAGCGAGAGATGATTGTTATTGAGAAAAAAAACGTCGCCGCCAAAAAGTGCGGTGTGCCTTTACGATTATCGCTGCTCTTTTTATGGGAATTAATGGTGTCATTAATAGTAAACTGTCTCGTGGCGGACATCTGTTGTTTGGAAATAAATGTCTACCGACGTGTTGTTTATTGGGGGTGTTTGTGTTCTCTTTTCTGCTCCCAGCGATCCCGGCACGATCGGATGGCCGACTTCAGCAGTTACCGTAAGTGCCAATTCATTCTTGGTTTCTAATTTGTTCAATTATTAAACTTTCGTATAACTCTTTCTAACTAACTCTGGCTTATAATCCAACTGGAAAATGGAATACAGACACTCAATCAATCAATCAATCAAAGGTTGGACACTATTCAAACAGTCAATCAATCAATCAATCGAAGGTCGGACACTATTCAAACACTCAATCAATCAATCAATCGAAGGTCGGATATTTCCTACGAGTAAACATGCCATGTTGAGCTGTTAAAATCTCGCTGGCCTTTCTCAAATTCCACCTTGATGGATTTAAAAACAACTACACAGACAGAGAGCGCTCGCCGAGAGGAAGGCGGCGCACCACCTCCATGACTGTATTTTACTTTTGAACCTTTATCATCGCTCTCTTTGCCCCGATTTTGATAGTGTTTAATCAACACATATACACATTCAAGGGATCCGCTGCTGCATTTTCCTTTGTCTAGGGCCACTCGCACCGAGAGGGAGTGAGGGTTTATTGGGGTTTGTTCGGGAAATTTATAGATTATTTATTGTTTGGCTGCAGCTGATTAGGATGCTGTGTGCTGCTGCTGCTGCGGCGAACTCACTCGAGCGTGCATTCCAAATCGGGGGGAAGTTGACTGTGTGGTGACTGGCGGTGGCGGTGCTGGTGCAACAGGCGCAACAAGTGGTGTCGGTGCGGAATTTTTCGAAAAAGAGCCAGAGAGAGGGNGAAAGCCATGTGGCCACCGGTCAAGCTTCCACGAGGAGGAGGAGGGAAGCGACATATTATCTCATAATAATAACCCATGAGGGGGGAGGGGGAGGGGGGATTTGAGATTTTCCAAACCAGAGACACTCGTGCGAGGGGTACACATGGTGGTTGGAGGAGACTTCTCCAGTCCAGCCACTTGTAAATGACCCGTTTTGCAATTTATCGCTTCGAGTCGGGGCAAGCAACTTCTTTCTCTGCTTCTTCCTTCCGAGTGCAGTCCAGCGCTGCCGGCAGAATTTCACCATCGCGCTCCTAATCTCCTTCAGGGGGTGACAATCAAAACTGCGCCGCGACCGACCGTATCATGCACGCAGCCTCATTCCTTTCACACTAACAGTACTGATAAAAATTGCCTATAATACTCATCGAAGCAGCCTGGTTAGACGAGACGTGGGGGGGGGGACTAACGAAAGTTATTGTTGACAATGGCCATGGATAGGGTAGGGAAGGAAGCAGAAGGGGGGGTGCATTAATCATAATATTTTAAGAATAGCCGGTGATGAGGCCTCTTTTCGGTCTCCACTCGGCGCGCCTTTTCTGTGGCTTCTTTGTGGAGCAGACACGCCGATGTGGCTAGTCAAGTCTAGACTGAGGCCATCAAGACGCTCGTAAAAAGTGGAACGTGCTTACAACAATCAGACAAATCCAGAAGCAATCTCGAAATGTCAGGATTAAAGCAATCGATTGGTTGATTGATTGTATCAATGTTAAGCAGTTGATTGGTTGATTTGTTGTATCAATGTTAAGCAATTGATTGATTGGTTGATTTTATCATTGTTAAGCAATTGATTGATTGGTTGATTGTGTGTGTGGTTTTTAACGTGAAGCATTTCCCTCCCAGAAAACGCGTATGCCCGTGCTGCGCAAGGATTCTACGGATCGTTCCACAATGCTGGAAGCCCGTTCTCCCCTTACCCCCATCACCTCGGATTATCGCCCTTTGGAGGAGGATATCACCCCTTGCCGATGGGCTCTCCACAAATGGGTGGCATGCATTTACCGGTAAGGACCAGGGAGCGAGCTCGAGAGATCGTCTCTTCCTACCGGTGTGTGTGTATGTGATGTGTTTGATCGGTGTGTGAGTGAGTCCGGGGTCCGAACAAACAGAGGGAATCCGAAAGCACAGAAGATCGCGTTGTGTGTGTGTGTGCGACTGTGAGTGACTCATGTCCAGCGCCCATCAAACTTTTTGAGCATTATATTTGCGCCGTCGTCGTCGTCGCCCTCCTTCTCGAATATTTGTTCATCTCACCTTTTGCCGTGTGTGTGTGTGTGTGTGTGTGTGTGTGTGTTGGCCGGCCAAGTGACGGGAAAGGGTTTGAACTGCTGTTTAGAGTGCCAGAGAAGTGCAATCTGTGTCAAGTAACAGAGTCGCAATGCGTTTACACTGATTGATTGATTGATTGATTGATTGGCACGGTATTTGCGGATTGGCCTTCGAATCGTTTACCATTTCGGTTGTCTTGATATCGATTGATTTGTTGATTTGTCATCAGTTAGAAGCTGCTTGGTGGGAATAAGTTTTAATTAATCGAAGCATTTTTGCGCTGTTTTGGGAAGGAAGGCCGGCGCGTTGTTAGCGTCGTCTTTGACGGGCGGCTGAGGGAGTTTGCGCCAAAAGTTGCCTTTGACCGCGCACTGGGACAAGAAAGACGCCTCCGATCAGATGTCACGTAGTAGTTGATGCCTGTCCATTGTTGTGGCTAGTTGTCGCTAATAATAGAAACGCCGGGACAAGAGGAGACGGGAGAAAAGAGGGAGAGAACATTTCTAAGGAGCAGTTGGAGCGAATTGGTGAGCAAACATTTCGATGGGAAGCGATGGCCTTTCACGTGCTTCCGTAGGAACGCCTGATTCTTCCGTAGAAACACTTAATTCTTCCGTAGGAACGCCTGATTCTTCCGTATGGGAGAGTTTCACCTTCTAATGGCATGAAAAGTCTACGGCGAGAATTGTTTGTTTGAATTTATTGAAATATAATAGAATTATTAAAATTTATTGAATTAATTTTTATTATTAATTATAATAATAAGTATTAATTATAATAATATTATTGGAATTATTATTCTTTAAATTTATTGAAATTCTCGTGTTCGGTGAGAGGTGGTTGCTTGCACTGTTTTCTTTAATCGAATTTAGAGTTGCGGAGATGGCGGTAAACGACCGGATGGAAACTCTTGTTTTATTTTATGGCCTGTCATTTTTTGCGATAATTCAGTTTACGGCCGCCATAAAGAGCGATTAAGGTCTTGTGCGCGCAGCAAGGGGAGCGCCATGCCGGGGCGCGATGATCTTTACGGGCGTTTTACACCCCCCCCCCCTTCACCGACTGTCCGGCGACGATGAGCTGTATGCCGAGTGCAAGTGGCCGTAAAATTTATAAACTGGCAAGCTTGACTTTGGGACACCATCACAGCAGCATAACAATAATCGCTCTGTTCCCACGCGCTCGTATCTCTCGAGGGGGGTCCTTCCTCTTAGACCGCGCGGTCTGCGGTGTCGATCCGTGACCCACTTGAGTGTTTTTTAACTAAATTATTAGCTCAATTTATTTCACCATCATTTCCATTATTCCGCGGTCAGTCGCGTGCTTTGTCTGGATGTCTGTCTGTCTGCTTCCTAACCTGCCTGCCTCCTTGCCTGCCTGCCTGCCTGCCTGCCTCCTTGCCTGCCTGCCTGCCTGTCTGCCTGCCTGTCTGCTTCCTTGCCTGCCTGTCTGCCTGCCTGTCTGCTTCCTTGCCTGCCTGTCTGCTTCCTTGCCTGCATGTCTGCCTACTCATAATTGAGTGTCTGCTTTGCTTGCATGTCGACTGATTTGTGGAGTATTGGATTTTTAATGTATTATTGTTTTGATTGGTTGATTGAGCGATCCCCTGATTGAACGATTGGAGAAGGTCTCTGGGAGAAAACAATTCCAGCCAATTAGGGAAACGGTTTTGTCATTCAACGTGCCACTTCATCTATATATTTCTGCGTATTGCCCTATTATTATCCCCTCTTGGTGTGTTCCTTTGGTTTTGAGGCATCTCATGCTCCTGCCATGGAGGAGACGACAGGGGAAGAAAGAAGAGAGTGGGGGTGGATATTGTGTTACCAAACTGAAGGGATCGACGAGACGGCGAAAAGGAAATCATAAGATTTGTGTCGCTTTCTCGCGTCGCACTCGATTGTCTCGCCACTTGGGGGTCTGACAGTTTTCGTGGAAGACAACACCGGGAGAGGGGGAGAGAGGTAGCGAGCGTTTCTCAGCCTCCTCATGATGATCGTTTTATGACCGGACGGACTGGACCTTTACTCTCTCACAAAGACAAGGACGCCTGATTTGCTTTTTCCCGGACCTTTCCTCCTAATGACCACTAATTATTCTCGTCTGTGTTAAGAAGGCCGGCTGAAGTGGACTTGCCTATTGTCTCTCATTTGCGTTTGTTGTGTGTGTACTACATGTGTGTCTCATGTCTGTGTCTGAAAGCTCACGAGACTGGAGCGAATTAGTGAAGTGCATCCGAAGGCAGACAGACAGGTAGACAGACAGGCAGACAGACAGGTAGACAGGTAGACAGACAGACAGACAGGCAGACAGACAGACAGGTAGACAGACAGGTAGACAGACAGACAGGCAAACAGGCAGGCAGACAGACAGACAGACAGATAGACAGACAAACGGACAGACATTCAGGCAGATAAGCAAGTGAATCAGTTTAGACGAAAAAATTTGTCGGGCAATTTGACCTTTCGTCGCGTTTTGGCTGGAGGTGAAGTGTGAGGAAATTGAAAGGTTAGAAAATTGTCGAGGTATTTTTCTGGTCGACTAGATACGAGGCAGACAGATTTGGTGGCTGGGGCTTTATAATTAGGCGCGAAGCTGAGAGCGTAGAGATTTGGGGACCTCTTAAGTCTTAATTTACAGCCCATCTTCTTCCACTCATATGCCTCGCGGGGACAATTATGCATTCCTGTTTCCTCCTTTTCCTTTTACGACGAGTGATGCGTGAGGACAGGTCGCACAGTGAACTGTCTCCGTATTAGTCGTACTGTAATGCGTCTAGTCTCGCGGCTGGGAAGTTTGACGTGAAAAGTGTTACCTTGCTTGCTGCTGAGCCTTTTGTTACCGAGGATCACGGATGATCGGGAAAAAATGCGGATCTTCTAACCAGAAACACAAGGATATGCCAATACCGCTTAGTGCGAACTTTTTTCCTACCTTTCAGCTTATCTGTCTATTTTCTTGTCTGTCTGTCTGTTTCTCAATCTGTTTGTTTGTCTGTCAGACTGTCTGCCTGCCTGTCTGCCTGCCTGCCTGTCTGCCTGCCTGCCTCTTTGCCTGCCTGCCTGCCTGCCTGCTTGCCTGCCTGCCTGCCTGCCTGCCTGTCTTTTTGCTTATGTCTGTGTGTGTCTTCTACATATGCTGACCGCTTTAAATATTTCTTATATTGTGCGGGTCCTACTGGAATAATAATAATAATGTCGCCGAGGCGAGATGTCTTTTGCTTGCGGCATGTAAGCGAGCTCGATAAGCATATAAATAATCTGCCGATATACACCCTCTTTGTCATCCGCATTTCTTTTGATGCCCCCCAACTGCATTGTTCCATGCCCTTCCATGTCCGCACACTATGTGTCGCGGAGAGTGTAGTTGACATTGTGAGTTCACACGGTCGCGCCGTGTTTTATGTGTATTTTGCATTGGACACTACTTTCTGCTTCCAGAAGAAACAAGCCCACCCAGTGTACAGACATTTACCGTATTGTACACCGTCGTCCAAGTTTTGAAATATTGTTGCACCTTTTCCCTAAACGGCACTTTTCACTGTTCACACCACTGCCTGTCTTGCCTGCGTGAATGGCTTGTCTGCCTGGGTGAATGGCTTGCTGTCTGGGTGAATGGCTTGCCTGCCTGCGTGGATGGCCTGTCTGCCTGGGTGGATGGCTTGTCTGCCTGCGTGGATGGTCTGTCTGCCTGCGTGGATGGCTTGTCTGTCTGCGTGGATGGCTTGTCTGCCTGCGTGAATAGCTTGCCTGCCTGCGTGGATGGCCTGTCTGCCTGCGTGGATGGCTTGTCTGCCTGCGTGAATAGCTTGCCTGCCTGTGTGGATGGCCTGTCTGTCTGCGTGGATGGCCTGTCTGCCTGCGTGGATGGCTTGTCTGCCTGCGTGGATGTCCTGTCTGCCTGCGTGGATGTCTTGTTTGAATTTAGTTAATCAATGTGGAGGAATGCGAATTGTGCAAGAATGACAGAGAGAACGAGAGAGCACCTGTGTTGACTCGGACGCTGAGGCGGGGAAGGGAAGGGAAGGGAGGAGAGAGAGAGTCACGGTAGGAGTCATCGAGGCCGAAATATTTGTTATTATTAATTGTCTGCAAATGACCCGGCGACGACGACTCCCAACTCCCAACTGCGATAAGGCATTTTTCACAAGACGTGTTAACACATTTCCGCACATTAATCATCACCGTTAAGACTTTTTGTCGGCTTGATTGATATTTGTTTCCCCGGATTATCTATCGTTTTTGTTTTGCTATAGGGAGAATTGTTCGCAATGGTCCCCATATGGCCTAATAGGAGTTGTGTGCCTTGTGTGTGTGTGTGTCGGCTGATTTATTTTTGATGTGGTTAAAATTAATTCACGGTCCTGTCAAGACATTTTCCAAGGTGTCAGTCAAAGCGAGACAGACAAGAGAGAGTGAGAGGGAGTGCTAATATTGACAAGGTGGGCAACCAACAAGAAAAATGGCAAGTGCATTTTTTACGGTGTGAAGTGGTGGACTGCTGGGGACGCACGGACGGTCTCTCTTGTCGCTGCTAGGGGCGGTTAATTTTTGAACGAATTTATTTATTAAGTGAATTTTCGTCAAAGCTTAATATCCGTTTTGTTATAATTAGCGATTGGGTGAGTTTATTTAACCGTGACCGAGCTAGACGCCGAGCTCTCGTATGCACTGGTTACTTTTTACGCAGCTTGACCAGTGCACGAAATCAGGGTTTTAGTCTGTGTTAATGAGGTATTTGGGATGCTTGAGGAACCTTTAATTACAGTGTTTACGGAGCTGGAATTGATCCATGATCGTCGTTCCTCCTGTGTGCTGCACTGCTCTTGTCTGTCTATCTGTCTGTCTGCCTATCTGCCTATCTACTGGTCTGCCTGCCTGCCTGTCTGTCTGCCTGCCTGCCTGTCTGTCTGTCTGTCTGTCTGTCTGTCTGTCTGTCTGTCTGTCTGCCGATCTGTCTGTCTGTCTCGGAGTGTCTGTGGAAACGTATTGGTAGAAGGGTCCCCCCCCCCGGTTGCGTTGTGTGCCATGCATGCATGACTGCCTTTCGATCTATCAATTTCATGCCAGCTAAACACCATTTTAGACGTTTTCCTGGTGACTTATCGACACACCAGCAGAAGGACACGACGGCACGACCCGGCGCTCTTATCAAGGATGCAAAAACTGGAATGTGTGACCGATTACTTCGTGTGTGCCGGTGTGGTTTCCAATACCGGCCCAAAAAAATTACCCCTTCTCCGGTGTGCATTTAAGCTTCACGACACGTCACGCACCTCGTTTCTTTTGTCGAGTTCTTTAATACTCCACTTCCCGAGCCTTTTTCCCCTCGAATTAAGATTTTGGAATTATAATTCAATGTTCTTCATTGCAATAGTCGATTGATTGATTGATTTGTTCAGTCCCTTTGTGTTGGTTCTTAACTTTGACCCGTGATTGATTGATTGACTGGACAAACGACTTTGCCTTGATTGCACCTTTGATTGATCCTTTGATTGATCCTTTGATTGATCCTTTGATTGCACCTTTGATTGATCCTTTGATTGCATATGTGTAAAGCTGTACGTTAGTGTTTTGCAAAGGTACAAGTTAGGAATATGTCTTTTTTTTCGAGCGCCTCGTCCGATCCCATGTCGTCTGCTCTGTGTATCAATACGAGAGCACACTTGTCAACTTGCGGTGTCGTAGTCGGATCAACGCGCCGCAGCATATGATGACTGTCTGTCTGTCTGTCTGTCTGTTTGACGATACGGCGACCACTCAGCGGAAGCGCTCTCTCGCACCCTCTACGGGAACCGCTACTTGCGGTTGCACACAGAAGCACGGGCGGAGATGACATCGATGACAGTCCATAGTGGTTGGTCAGTGGAGAGATTTTAAAATGGGCGACACACTCTCGGCCTCTCATCATCATCATCGTCCAAACCGCCCCGTCTGGCACTGACACTCTAGACTGAGTCGGACATGACCGCGTCGGACCTTGTCTGTGGCGAGACGTTTCGCCTGGGCATTCTGCCTCAGTCTTTGACTGATCCACGGAATTGGCAACTGAATGGTGGATGGAAGACGAGACAGCCCGGATGAGTATGAAAACCACTTGGGTTCTTTCTCCTCTTGCCGTCTAACTGAAGATTATGAAAAATCGGGGACAATACGGGGGAGAGACATGAGAAAATGTTCCGGGGAGGAGGAAGACGTGGGTATTGTCTAGTGTCTCTGTCTCTCCTCGTCTGGCACTTGGAGCTTGGACCTCCTACCACTGCGTGATCGAACTGACTGACTGTCTATGTCTGAATCCGGTCAAAGAGTTAATTTGCATCGGTCACCGAGCGGGTACCCCCCCCCCAACCCTGAAGAGCACACACGGATCAAGGAGCTGAATTTAATTTGAGGCCTCCCACATGGATGCAGTTGCAGTAAATCGTACCCACCAGCAGCGAGTAGGATCGAGGGTAGCCCTCTTCGGACGGCTCTTGTGGTTTTACATGCCCGTCGATTAGGCGCTCTTGAAGGACTGTCATAAGAGGGACAACTTGAAATAATATTGACATTATTATTCCCGGTGCTCCTATCACGCCGGTTCCCTCCCAGGGAAATGGGATAGCGTTTCCTTCGGTCGCAGGCAGACAGGCACACATATTGGCAGACAGACAGACAGACAGACAGACAGACAGACA